>JAMCCL010000298.1:0-44459 GCA_024516035.1 Bactericera cockerelli
AAACAGCTCATTTGACTTCTCTAAATTAAGCTCCAGAATGCCAACCAAAATTTTCTTTTCCGACCTCTCAAAAAGTTACCGAATTTTTGTTAAAAAAATAAAAAAATCGAAAAATCAAAATGGATTTATTAATTATAAAATATTTACTATCTTCTGACAGCAATTAGGATACACAGTCATAACATTTATTTTTCACTTTTGAATTCCTCTTTTTCGTGGAATGGCCGCTAATACAACTTCTCACTATTCTGTTTATACTGATACTGACTGACTGATACTGATTTATGAACAGAAAACGCCGTCTGAGCATGGTCTAAAAGCATGATTTCCTTTAATATTATTGGCCAATACCTTGCTTGAGACATTGCTCAGACAAAATTCGCTTTTTCAAAAAATACGGGCGGGTGTTACAGTTTGGTCGAAAAGTTTGAAAATTCGATGGCACTAAATACCGATACCGGAACGAAGACAAAACGTTTTTTTATGTCTCTTTTAGTGAAAAGTAAACTGGATAACAGAGAATCCTCTTTATAACGAGAACTATTTTCAGGTCCACTTTAGCTAAGCGTTTAAATTAAGTCTTTATAAGAGAAACCTGGATATGAGAGAAAAAAATCCGTCCCTTGAGTTCTCTTATATGAGGGCTCTAGTATAAAAAAACCGATTCTCTCCAAAAAAATTGAAAATGAGATTGTGGTACCCTGGAATCTCTTTTTAAAGTCGCATAGCCTGAAAAAAACATCACATCTCAGAACTTACTCTCTCCCATAGTAATTCTGTTGTAAAATATGCGTTCATTTTCAAACTGTTCTCTCTCCCACAATCAAATACATTGAATAAAGATTTTTCGTTCAATATTTTTTTTTTGCCCATCCTGTAAAATTAGAAAAAGTGGAGAGAGCCGGTTTTGATACTAGAGCCCTCATATCCAGGTTCCACTGGACATAACAGGACCGTTTGCTAAAGAGAACTCCTCAAAAGTTAAACTTAGCTTATAGGAAATGTATTGTTTTTAGTATCATTATTGTCAAATAAATAAAGTATCATTATTGTACAAACAAAAGTATTCAATTCAATGCAATTCTCCCCAGCCTCGCCGACGGGCCTCTCATAGGCAGCGCGCCAGCTGCAAGATTCACGGCCATCCTCGCTCAGCAACATCCTCAGCGAGGCCATCCTCTCTTCCTCCACCCGGCCTGGATGAGGCCAAGAAGCGATCACCCGCCTTCTCGACCCCCAGTGCCCCCCCCGTGATGCACCGCAGCTGTTTTCTGCGTGCGTTCATTGCGGAACACACCCGCATGCAGGATGACTCCACCAAGGTAAGTGCGGGCCATAAATAATGAGGTATAACCCGCCGTGATGCACCGCAGCTGTTTCTGCGTGCGGTTCGTTGCGGAACACACCCGCATGCAGGATGACTCCACCAAGGTAATTTGCGGGTCAAAAATAATAATATACCGCCCGTGATTCACCGCAGCTGTTTCTGTGTGCGGTTCATTGGGGAAAACACACCCGCATGCAGGATGAACTCCACAAAGGTAAGTGAGGGTCATAAATAATAAGTTTACCACCCGGGATGCACCGCAGCTGTTTCTGCGTGCGGTTCATTGCGGAACACACCCGCATGTAGGAATGACTCTACCAAGTAATTGGACAAGCATCAAGAGTATTTGAATTTAAAATGGTCACCCATCTGATTCCTAATCTCGCCGGGCGTTGTTTAACTTCAGTGACAGAACGGTAACTCGTCGTTGGCTTATTAACTCTTGATTCAAGAGAATATCACCCAAACATTTACCTACCGAATAATAAAAATAATAATAATAATTATGATGAAATGAAAGTCATTCACATAAATCTCATTTAAATAAAATAAATCACTTAGTCAGAGAAAAACATCAAAATCTCAAGAGAGTTGAAAAAAAATTCCCCCAATGAGCATTAGCATTTTTTTCTCGATACCCCCCCCCCCCCCCCCCTCGCGTTATTATAGCTTCTAAATATGACTTTATATTTCGTCTAAATATTTCGAAAGCTCGCATTGGCAGGGAAGCGGATTTCCCATCCGTCTCCATCCGAAGCTAATGAAGCGTGAATTACATCTCAAATACTATATCTCCCTGCTAATATCCCTTTTTACTTCCCCTCCTCCTGTGACATGGGAAGTAATAGTGTCATTGTTTTTATTTCTGATAGGAAGAAGAACACTTTATGAACAAGTATTACCTAAACTTCGTAAGTTTTAGACATTTTTTCTGGACAATACAAGTCCATTATCCTTTAAATTTAAATATTTAATCTAAATTTTATTTTTGTGAGGGCACACTGTTCAATTGGGTGAGTAAACCCCCAAAATTAATAAATAAATAAGTTTTATTTTTAGAGGCATAAGGAAAGCTGTGTGATGTTCATAATATGTTCTCTTTCTCTCTCTCTCTTTTCGCTCGCTCCCTCCCTCCCTTTCTCTCTCTCTCTTTCTTTCTCTCTCACTTTCTCTCTCTCTTTCTCTCTCTCTCTTGTCTCTCTCTCTCTCTCTTTCTCTCTCTAATCCCTCTCTCTTTCTATCAACTTTTTTTCAAATAAATATTTTCATACCATCTTTTTTCCATCTTCCTTTTTCCTCAGTCGTTCTCCTCTCTATACTTTTTTTACTTCCAAATTAGTGATCAAATTTATGTATATCACTGTTACACCTCCGTGGTGTAAAAGGTTGTGACTACTGCCCGTAGTACAGAGATCATGAGTTCGATTCCCTGTTTTGGCAAAACTTTATGAAACAGAAAGTTCTCTTCCCTCAGAACACGGCATTTCCAGCCCTACCCAGGCTGGGTGACTTTATGCGGGTAGCTGGTACGATTCCCCCGCGAACGGAGGGTAAAACCTCCGTCCTGACTTATTAAAATCAGACGTTAGAACAGAAAGAATCAATTGGTCACAAAGAAAATTGGGGCTTCTCTTTTGGACCTCCAACCAGTCTATAATCATAATAATTAGTGATCCTATTTATGTTTATCGCAATCACTCGAACTCAGGGTGCTATTTTTTACTGTAACTTGGAACTCAAACCACCGAAACCCGGAGGTTAAAAGTCCGCCGCTTCTTTTAGTATACTAATCTCTAACTTGTGTTGTTGTTGTGTAACCAGCTTGGCTTCAGGGGGGGGGGGGGGGGGGGGGCGTTGATGGTCTAAAAGCCAAACTCAAGAGAAAAGTTGACTCGTTTTTGAACCACATGATTTCTATGTGCGATCAACCATCTCATTTCGGTTTATTTTACTTCCGACCTCTTTTTGTGAAAAATTCCCCCAAATATCTTATTCGCTTTGATAAAAAAAAAAAAAAAAAAAAAAAAAAAAACTTAGCCCTGAGTAAAAAAAAAAAGAAATTGGTTCGATTGACAAAAATGTATACAAAATTCTCATTTTCTTCTTTCAATGTGTAAATTGGTCAAAAATAACTAAAACACAGTTAAAGAAACACTTTTTTATTGAGTGGTCCAGAAATTGGACGGTAAAATCCCTTTTCGTGGTATGTATGACCCTGCAGTTGTAAGCGACGTGAAAGAAAAAAAAAAATGTTAATTTTTTATTAACATTGATAAAAAATGTTAATAATAAAAAAAAAATCATGAGGAAGTGTTCCGTCAACATTGGCTGAGCAATTTTCCCAATATTTTCTCCCCTTCATTTCCTTTTTTCTTCCAATCTTTTTTTCCTTTTTTTCTGTTTCCGATTCTGACTCTCCTTCTCCCCCACCTACGCAATGGATTTTTTTCTCTCTTTATCTCTCTTTACAACGTTAGATCTCTGCTTCTACCTCTCTCCATATTTTTTCTTCTTCTTTTTTCTTTATTTATCTCTTTTTCTCTTTTTTTTTCAATCTCACCCACGTAATGTCTCTATTTCTTTTTTCACTTCCTCTGTTTATCTCTCTATTTTTTATTTTCTCCCACGTAATATCGCTATTTTTTTCATTTCCTCTTGATATCTCTTTCTTTCTTTCTTTCTCTCTCTCTCTCTCTCTCTCTCTCTCCCTTAAGATATCAATTAATCTGTATTAAAAAAAAACTCAAAAAAAATTATTTTTTAAAAATTATTTATCTTCTCTCTAAATATCTCAATTTATTTCACTCATCTCAATATCCCTTTCTCATCCTCTTTCTAAATAATCTTAATTTATTTCTCTTTCTCTCTCCTCTCTCTCTCTCTTTCCTCTCTTCTCCTCTCTTCTCTCTCCTTTCTCTTACTTCTCTCTCTCTCTCTCTCTCTCTCTCTCTCTTAGTTTCTCTTCCTTATTTTTCTCTCTTCCCTCCAGCTATTTCTAAACTGTTTCTTTTCCATTTCTTCTTTCACCGTGTCTTTTTGACTATGTCATGAGATAGAGATAGAGGGAGGAAATGAGTTACAGAAAAAGAGAGGAAAAGAGGAAGGGAGTGGGGGAGAGAGAAAAAGAGAGAGAGAGAGAAGATTAGTTGGAGAAAGGGAGACATAGGGAGACAGATAGTGAAGAGATAGAAGAATAGTTGCAAAAAAAGAGAGTTTAGAGATATACAGGGATAGATACATAGAGAGAAGGTAGAGATATACATATAGGGATAGATAGAGAGAGAGGGAGAGAGAGAGAGAGAGAAGAGAGAGAGAGAGAGAGAGAAAAGGTAGGTAGGTATCTCTTGAAATTTATTTTCTATTCTACTTCCTGTCTGCGTTCAAGCATTCAGGATAATGTCTTTTTGGTCATGTAATGTGCTTTTTAGTTGACAATAATGGTAAAGTTAGGAAAATAACTTCTTTTTGTACACATATTTTGTACATGATATTTCTGGAATGGTCAAGTTAATTGCTTACCACCAAAAATCGTGAAGAGGCCTTACAACTAAAACCTTGAATTACCATAGATTATTTTATTCAACTCCCGTAATGTTCATATCCCTACTTTTGAAAACAGCATGTTTTTTCATCAGGTCACCATAATCATTTAATAAATAAAATAAATATCAACAATAATGTAGGTACAACGTTATTTTATTATGAATTTAAAAAAAAAAAATCTTCCCCTTTTTTTGTCTTTATTTGCCATTTTTTTCATTTTTTTTCATATTATTTCTCTTTTCTTTACACTACATTTTCACTGTGACTATGTATTTATGTAATTTTAATATACACATTTTTGTATACTTCTATCCCTAGCTTATTCCTTACAAAACATTTTCATTGTGATTTTCTGTAGTTTTATGATAGTCGTAATTTTTTTCAGCTGAATTCACATGACTGTATTTAATTTTTTTTTTTTCCGTTTTATTCTATACAAAGCAAGGATGAAGATTGCACAGTTATTTGATCTTGAATACATAAATAGAGTGTTGAAAGTAAAGTTGAGTATTTTCGAGTAAAAATCCAAGAAGATAATAAAATAAAAAACATATAATATTTATACATATAGGTACTGAATAAACATATATTTATTATTTAAAAAATACTCGTGTGCAAGTCAGGAGTGGAAATATTCCAACCAACCACAACCATGAAGAAATGGTTATTTGGTTAGGTTACAGAAAACTGACTAACCAACCTGTACATTACAAGCCAGGATAGCTTGCAGTTTCCCAAGGGCTTAATGTCTTATATGGAAAAATTCCTAGTCCTCACGACCCCAGACAGCACAGTCAACTGGATGTATACCATACTGTTAGGTGGAAAAAGTCTACTTGCCCACCTGGAAATCAACTGGAGATTTCCACCTTCCACCTGACCTCCACCTGGAAATCAACTGGAAATGAAACTGGAAAGTAACCCAACTTTTAACTGGAAGTCAGTTGCCCAAAGTCAACTGATTTGTTCCACTTATTTCCAGCTACTTGTAGCGCTCTCTAGTGGATGGGTAGTAACTCACTACCACAATGTTGACATACCTATTTACCTATACTGTACATTATACTACATAATAATCAAATGCCACGCTCTTGGTTTTTGAGGTCGTGGGGTTCGAATCCCATTATATGCATTTTTTTTTCTTCAAAAAATAATAATAATAGTAATAAAATACTAGAAACAAATGTATATTAGGCATAAATTCAATTTCAGTTATTTAATTTTAGAGGCCATACATTCAAAATCTCATGAAGAATATTTTTTTTTGTATAAAAATAAAGTAATAAATTTTAAATAGGTTTTTTTTTAACACGTACACACACACAATTTTGAGTATATTTTTTTTCATATATAAATTTGGAAAGAAAAAGAAAATAACTACTCTGTTTTAAACAACACAATTCAAATAAGACTCTTTAACATTATTATATTTTTACAATAAGAGTGTTTATTATTAAAAAAATTGTCCCAAAAGTGTAAAATGCACTATCAAATTTCCACCATGTCACAAGACCTTGTACCAATGTTCACAAGTATTTCTAAGTAGGTATAATCTCTATATATAAAACTCAAAGTTATGCATGTCTGGCTGACTATGTCCTCTTGGGGTTACAATACCAAACGGTACTCTCACTGAGAGTTCACCCCCCCTAAGCCACCTTCAACATACTAGAAAAATTATCAAAATTAAAATATCTAATACAATTTTCAAGTGCACTGGTAATCAAGTGGTTAATGCGCTAGTCAGATAATCAACCTAGCGTGGGGTTTTCCGTTGTTTCAATTTTTTCCTCATTATGGTTGTGACCACATAATAATAAGACTCTGAGGGTTAGGTGGTAGAAAATGCTTTGAGCATAACCTTTAACCTTACCTGGTGGTTACCTTCCAGTTAAAAGTGTTTATTTTTATTTTTATTGGGACACCGGCCATGAGAAAAAACTTAATGGTGACAAAATGCCAGGTTTTAGCTAGTATAGAAATAAAATAATGATATCCAATTATAAAATATGCTCATAACATGTACATAATCACAATAAAATAATAATACTATGTAAATTAAAATATATTTTCTTTTGAGAAACCAAAAATAACAAAGAAATAAACTAATAGCCACAGAAAATGAAGATGGGGCATGGAATACACCAGTTTTCATGAAATTGCAAAAGTTAAGCAATGTCTAACGGGGTTGAACATGGATTAGTGAATGTTATTATGTATTTGTAATCCTTCATGACAATTTATATACTGCTGTGGCTAATTAGAATTGCTGGGTTGTTTGCTTTGAGAATTATTACCAAAAAACATTGATATACTTAAATTAAAACAAAATTGACTTGTTAAGACTAGTGAAATTATAAAACACAATAGTGTGGAACACTTTTTTTAAATAGATATAAAATTAACTCAAAATTTAAGGGCCTTCATAGTAATAAGGTGGTAGAGAGAGCACAATAGTTATTATTGTTATTATGAACAGTGCACAGTAAATTGGCCAATTAATTTTAAATCAAGTAATCAGGAAGCATGTCACAAAGTAAACATCATTTTTTAGTGTGGCAGAACCACCTATCAGTGAAATATTCATTTTATAATGAATATTTATATTTTATAAAAGTATTGTACATCTAAATAAAATCCACAGAGTGAAAAATTTCACTATCTAGCACTATGCATTCAGCTGTTTCTTTGCTTGAACCAGAACCTTTTTTTTAGCCAAACCTATGGTCAAGAGATCTTGAGCATAAAAAATTCTGTTTTCCCTTAACACATGAGACTAGCATTCATGGTCCTGCTTTGGCTTGGCTAGGGTAGGTGAGATTAATATGGGTACTGGTATGATTCCAAGTGAACTGAAGGTGTTAATCCCACTGAAGGTCCAGGAACAGCAGAGTGCAGAAAGTTCGAAAGTTCATTAGGGTCCAAGTGGATGTCTCTAGAAATGGATGGTTATTGTCAGATGAAAAAGGTGATCCAGTATTAACTGCTTCTTGTCCTCTCCTTTCCTTCTGTCACGATTTAGACAAACTTAAGAACTATTTTTTGAAACATCTCGAAAGCAAATTTGGAGTTCAGAAATGACAAAGTAAACACTTTCATAGTTATAAAAAAGATGTTCAAAACTAATTAAATATTATTTGTATTTAAAATAATGTTCAAATAAATGAAATACCTATTTTTAAGAGAATTATTAATTATTTAAAACAATTCACAATTTGTCACAAAAATATCACAATTTCTGAATTTCCTTCAACAAAGGACGAGTTTTATCTAAACACTTCCAGTAGTTATAAAAAAGATCAAAACTAATTAAAATGATATTTGTATTTAAAAATGTTCAAAACTAAATGAAATACATATTTAAAAGAATTATTAATTATTTAAAACAATTTACAATCACCATATCACCAATATCACAATGATTCTGAAATTACGAAAGAACAAAGATGGCATCTTCAACAAAGGACGCGTTTTATGTAAACTGGAAAAATATGGAACATTTCCAGCTGACTGGTCAACTGACTAAATTCTACTCATGTCCTAGCTGGAGAGAAATCGTTATATTTCCAGCTGACTGCCCAGGTGACTGAGTCTAGATGGATTTTTGTTGGAAATATCCAGGTGGCTGGTCAACTGATTTAATCCATGATGGAAAAATCCAGCTGTCGGGACAGTTGGAGGTCCAGTTGACTTTATACACCTGGATATTTCCACCTTAAATCCAGACTGGAAGTCACCTTCCGTGCTGTCTGGGACGGTTGATCGCACATAAAAATATGTGGTTCAGGACGAGCCAACTTTGAAATAAAGTTGGCTGGAGACCATCATTCCCCCCTCCAGCTGTAGCCAAGCTGCCTACAGCAATAACATGATGAAGAGGTTGACCAATGCCGACCCCAAATATAGGTTGGAGGAAAGGCAAGTTAAAGTATAATTAATTTGTGGAGAAGCACAAGGACTTTAAAAATGATGTTATATTTGCCAAACAAAAGAAAATACAGTGTGAAATTGCACAAGAAATATTCTATTCTTGAATTCAAAGCTCATACTTCAAGGGAATTTTTCTTTTATATGCTGTGACTATTTAAAAATGAAATGAAAAATCGTGGTTCACATTTAATAAAAGAAATAGCACCTTTGTTTAATGTCCTGTTACAAAAAAAGACAAGAAAAGCTTAGGAAAGAAAGAGTCATTAAAAAAAAATGTCAACACTTTTTTGTCATGAAGTTATGTATTTAACGCAACAATATATCTACTTACCTAAATTTTTTTGAAAAAAAAAACATTATTTTGTATATCAACAAAAATTCAAAAACACGTAATAGAACAGAATATACAGGGTGAGCATAAAGTCTCACCCCACCCCCCGTATCTCGAGAAGGCTGAAAATACAAGAAAACGCAAAAACCCGTATTCCTTAATTTTTAGGGGGATTAATTTTTAGCCAAAAAATTTTTGCCTACAGTGCCCCAGTCAGGCTGGGCATGGACCAACTTTAAAAATCTTAAATAGAATAGTATATCTTGTGGCATATTGTTTTAAAGGTCTCATAGAGATAATTTCATTACAATGAATTTCAGTGAGCTACGACTTACCGTTTTTAAGATACAGGGTCGGACGTCCTGCCTAATATCCATATATTTTGACCTATAACTCGTTGACCGTAAATTCCAGAAAAATTAAATTTGTTGATAATAACTCCTTATGGCAAGGACTTTCGAACAAGTTAAAGCTTGATTTGTTTTTTCGTTAAAAATTTTCGGACTGTTCGTCCGGCTGGCTGACGAAACCGACCAGAAACTAATATCAACAGAGTATGTCGAGTTATACCTTTTTCGACAGGGCTTGTCATAAGGAGTTATTATCAACAAATTTCATTTTTCTATAATTTACGGTTAACGAGTTATAGGTCAAAATATATGGATATTACGCAGGACGTTCGACCCTGTATCTCTAGAACGGTAAGTCGTACCTCACTGAATTTTTTTTGTAATGAACTTCTCTCTATGAGACCTTTAAAACAATATGCCACAAGACATAACATTCTATTTAAGATTTTAAAGTTGGTCCATGCCCAGCCTGACTGGGGCCGTGTAGGCAAAATATTTTTGGCTGAAAATTAATCCTCCTAAAAATTAAGGTATACGGGTTTTTGCGCTTTCTTGTATTTTCAGCCATTCTCGAGATACGTGGGGTGGGGTGAGACTTTATCCCAGATAACGCGGTGAAATTTTTTGTTTAATTTTTTTGGAGTGATATAAATTGAGTCCTGAATCAAAATAAGTGCTGTCAACTTATCACTCGGACTCAAAACAAAGAGCTTAAGGTGTCGCCAACTAACCTCAACAAGCTCAATTAATTAGAAAAATCCACAACGTAGTACCTTTCACCAGATGGGGCTGACGTCCTTCCAGAAGGACGTCCTTCTGGAAGGACGTCAGCCCCATCTGGGATAACCCACCCTGTATATTGTACATAATAATAATAAAGTAAATGCATATGTACAGACTTCATAACAACTACCTTATTGCACTATGTCATCATAACTATAATTACATATTTATTTCTTATTACATGATTAAATTTTTAACATCTATTACTTATCCTCAGAATTATATGTTCCTTTTTTTGATAAAAAATATAAATTTCAATATAATATTTAGGTATGCAAGAACATAAAAAAACTAGATGGAGAAAAATATCTAACACTAGCCGTTTGCCCGTGCTTTGCAACGGGACTAAATTTCAAATTTACTAAGGCATGGCCGTACTGCTGGACAGCAATGCCTTTTTGAACTTTTATAATTTTTCTGGACAAAACGATAATGGTTTTGGGGGGGTCAATTGTGAGACATTTTTCGCTATCTCTTACCGTTTTGGCTAAACAACTTTGGACAAACAAACAAACAAACATAGGTAGGTAGGTAGGTAGTCCTTTTTTCTGTTTTATATATATCTAACATTCATTTTAAATTTTATGTTAAGATTAAGTTCGAAAGATAAGTTATTCTTATCTTATCTTATCTTAAGATCATTTTGAGAGAAAGAGAATGTTGATAAAGCCCCTTCAAAAACTAAAAGAGCAATATGCACCACATATTTTCCTTCTTGAATGAAGTCTACAGCTACACGCTTTGAATGTAGTGCGACTTGCACTGCACATCCTCTAAAGTTGCAAAGTAAATTTCTGTGAAAATGAGGCAGGTTTCCCTTTAAGCGCAACATTTTGTTTAGAAACATTGCAAAGCGTTTCGCAATAGTTAATGTGCTGGCCTTCTTTTAGGACCGAATTATGAAACAGGCTTAGATTTAATATAAGTGGACACTATAATTTAATATGCCTTCTAGTGGGAATTTGAACCAATCAGAGCGCACTAAATTCCACTGGAGCTTATTAATTGTTGGACAAAGAAAGTTAGTTGTTAATTTTCCCGATTAGGTGCTGTAAAGTAGAGTATAGTTAGGTTAGGGAGTTCACAATAGATCTAATTAGAAGTCGGTGTGATAATTTGGTGCTTCTCTTGTGGAACTCTAACCAGTCTATAATAGGTTAGGGAAATATCTATTAAGTTTATACCTGAAAACAAAAAATCGGGGTAATTGAACAATCAGTGTATGCGTAACCAAAAAAAATCGGGGGTATTGAACATCGAAAATAATACATATATTATGTATAACAAAATTAAAAAAAATCATGGGAATTGAATGCTGTCTCTCTGTCAATAACGAATACATTCCTGCTTTATAACCCCCATCCTCTCTCTTCCACAGGTAAAGGAAGACTGGAAGTACGTGGCGCTAGTGCTAGACCGTCTTTTCCTCTGGATCTTCACTCTAGCGGTGCTCGGTGGAACTGCTGGCATCATCCTGCAGGCGCCATCTTTGTACGACGATCGCGTGCCCATCGATTCCAAGTTCGCCGAAATCGCCAACTCCAACTCGCAGTTCAAATGTCCGCCGCCCAAGTAACTTCGAGCGCTAGTGTCTCTGTCTACGAACCTCGATATGTTGACCGATAAAGTGCCGGATTTGTATCCTGGAAGTCGGTGGTTCAAGTCCCAAGTTGAGCGAAGATTTAGTAAAGCGAGTTGAGTTGCTGTGACATCACGAAAGTGATTAACACAAATATGATAACTTTTACACTGCTCAGTTTATTCAGTAAAAGAATGAGACTAAAGAGTTCCTATAGTCTCACAGTTAAAAGAAAAAAGACTTTCCTTATTTCAACTGAAAACTTTCAATTTACAAAAATAATACTTTAATATTATACTGCCATTGAAGGAATAAAGAGTTCAAACAATGTCTCATACTCGTAATACCGCTGAGACAAAGAATGTAGAGTTTTGCAACCAAAATTAGACACAAATATTTAGAGAGTTTGAGCAGACAAAAAATACCTTCACCCTATTTTGATTTTTCGTCGTTATTTGACGAAAACTCGTTGCTGCTCATGCGCTCAAATTTTCGAGTCTTACTTAAATTCATTTAATTTTTTCCGTTAATTGAACAAGGTGACCCTAATTTTCAAAAAGTCCTTTCCGCCATGCGCTCCACGAGTTTTCGTCTAAAAGTTTTTTCTCTTTGGTGTTGAAAACATGAAATTAATATAAAGTGAGACTGCTTATGACAGGTTCCACGGATCTAGAAAAACACTTGAAAAACACGAAACTGGGGATTGGGAACGTTAACTTTCCAAAAGGATTCGTCAAATTAGCCCTAGTGCAGTAAATCGAGGGTTTTGCTCGCCAAACCGAGGTGGCAAAACCCTCGATTTACTGCACGAGCGCTAATTTGACGAATCCTTTTGGAACTCACGTTCCCTGTCCACGTTTTCGTGTTTTTTAGGTGTTTTTCAAGATCCGTAGAACCGGCCACTAAACTTTAATGTCTACTTTCCCTTAACTGAATAAGCGTAACGATAAAAATAACGTGATGCTTATTTGCGCAAAATCAATATTGAGTCCACATTGATGAGTGCTTATCGATGAGACCGTGAACGCGTGACCTGGAGGTCTATGGTTCGAGTACCAAGTTTCGAAAATATTGATGAGTGTTAAAAAAAAAATTATAACCTAAAATATTATACCCTTTTATCATAGTTATTGCCTGTTAGACTAACGTAGATTATTTTATTTTTGAACATGTACAAAGGAATTGATGTTAAAATATTAGAAATTTAAGTAGCGGTTGTTATATGTATGTAGTTCAATACCAAATTTACATTATATTAACATTAAAAAGCCAATAATTTTAATTTTCATAATAAATTTTAATATTAAAGTAACTCGTTTACAATATTACAATGAAATTTTTATTTGTCTTTAATTTTTAATATGAATTTGAAATTATGATTTCAATTTATTTCTATTCTGTTCGTTACTACAGTTTCGAAAAATCCAGGCATTGGGTGGGATTGGTACTTGAGAATTTCGGGAGTAAAAAAGGCTGAGAATTTTTTTTTTAATTGAAATTTATATTCTGTTCGTGAGTATAGAATTTGTATTTTATTTACTTTTCAATTCAACTCTTCAGGGTGATTCAAGAAAGTAGGTGATTCAAAAAAGTAGAGTTGATCCCCCTAAAATGTCCATAATATAGGTGGTTAACGGATTGACCTACTTTTTTTAATCACCCTATTTATGTATAAATTTCGTGAAAACCAAGTGACACCCACTCGGCCACGGTAATTATTTTTTTTTTATTTGTTCTCTGATTTATCTATAAATTGAGAAAATGTGCTAATTTGCTAACTTATGAAAATTTAAAATATTATCTTTAGGTTTGTGTTTTGGATTAAAGATTAAAAAATAAGTGATAGGTATTTTCTAGAATGGTTTGATGTTTTGAAAGTAAAATTTATATCAATCCAATTATTTAAATCTGTAATATTATATGTAGAGACATAATATGAGTAGTATGTGTACCAAAATATTGTAAAATTATCGATTCTTAAAAATATATATAACATTTCATTATTCTCAAGATTTTTATTAAAATTATTTAGGCCTTCAAGAGAACCTACCATAGCCACATTTTGTTTTTGATTTTACAAACATGCATAATTATTTCAGAGACTTATGACGGATTTCAATAAAATTTCAACGATCACATAGAAGTAAAAAAATCTAAAAATTGTAATAGCATGTCCCTCTTTTGCTGATATGTAATTTTGTAAAAATAATAGAAAGATGATAATTTTTATCACTATAACATTGTAATTTGTATATCATTCTTCAGAGATTTACATAAAAACTCATGATGTGTTTTTTTCAATTATCAACATTTTAAAATGTAAAATATCTCATCAAAGCTCCCATGAGGTGATACGTACAAACGTACATTCGTCTACTCTACTTAACTTTAGTAAACTATTCGCGAGTTTATTTTTTGATAAAAATGAATATATTTCTTTGAATTATTAAAATAACATTTCCTGTTACAATACCTATCTAATTTGATGTGGATTACAAATAACAGAAATCTCTTATCTATATCTATAAAAGAAAGCTGTCTGTATGTGTGTATGTATGTGTGTATGTGTGTATGTATGTTCTTTATACAAATCCGCACCGTTTGACCGAGAAACCTGAAATTTTGCACATAGGTCCGCTTGGATCAGGAAATTCTTCTAGGCTAGATTATATCTCCCTGAGGTTAAGCTACAATGAGTAAGGATAAAAATGGATGGGTGACGCAAAAAAAATGCACGTTTTTTGACATAAATGACATTTTTTCTCGAAATTTGTCGCGACGACCTATCAACTCAAAGCGAGAAAGTTTTAGGCAAGGGCTTGAGCTTTCAATTGACATATCGATCGCGAATTTCTGATGAGCCGTTCTTGAGCTACGCCGGGTAAGGTAAAAAAATGGATGGGTAACATGTAAAATATTCACGTTTTTTGACCTAAATGACATTTTTTCTCAAAATTTGAAGTGACGACCTATCAACTCAGAGCGAGAAAGTTTTAGGCAAGGGTTTAGGCTTTCATTTGACATATTGATCGCGAAATTCTGATGAGCCATTCTTGAGCTACGCCGGGGAAGGCCAGAAAATAGATGGGCGACAAAAAATATTCAGGTTTTTTTTCAAACCTAAATGACATTTTGTGTGTGTGTGTGTGTGTGTGTGTGTGTGTATGTGTGTGTGTGTGTGTGTGTGTGGTGTGTAGTGTGTGTGGGTGTGTGTGTGGTGTGTGTGTGTGTGTGTGGTGTGTGTGTGTGTGTGTGTGGTGTGGTGTGTGTGTGTGGTGTGGTTGTGTGGTGTGTGTGTGTGTGGTGTGTGTTGTGTGGTGTGTGTGTGTTGGTGGTGTGGTGTGTGGTGTTGTGTGTGTGTGGTGTGTGTGTGGTGTGTGTGTGTGTGGTGTGTGGGGTGGTGTGGTATGTGTGTGTGTGTGGCGTGTGGGTGTGTGCGTGTGTGTGCGTGTGTGTGTGTGGGTGTGTGTGGATGTGTGTGTGTGGATGTGTGTGTGTGGGTGGGTGTGTGTGTGCGTTGTGTGTGTTTGATGGGCTGGCGAAGCGGCGGGTGTAACCCGCTAGTCTATATCTATAAAAGAAAGCTGTCTGTATGTGTGTGTGTATGTATGTATGTGTGTATGTATGTTCTTTATACAAATCCACACCGTTTGACCGAGAAACCTGAAATTTTGCACATAGGTCCCGTTGGATCAGGAAATTCTTCTAGGCTAGATTATATCTCCCTGAGGTTAAGCTACAATGAGTAAGGATAAAAATGGATGGGTGACGCAAAAAAAATTCACGTTTTTTGACATAAATGACATTTTTTTCTCGAAATTTGTCGCGACGACCTATCAACTCAAAGCGAGAAAGTTTTAGGCAAGGGTTTGAGCTTTCAATTGACACATCGATCGCGAATTTCTGATGAGCCGTTTCTTGAGCTACGCCAGGTAAGGTAACAAAATGGATGCGTAACATGTAAAATATTCACGTTTTTTTTACCTAAATGTCATTTTTTCTCGAAATTTGAAGTGACGACCTATCAACTCAGAGCGAGAAAGTTTTAGGCAAGGGTTTAGGCTTTCATTTGACATATTGATCGCGAAATTCTGATGAGCCATTCTTGAGCTACGCCGGGGAAGACCAGAAAAGAGATGAGCGACAAAAAATATTCAGGTTTTTTTTCAAACCTAAAGGACATTTTGTGTGTGTGTGTGTGTGGTGTGGTGTGTGTGTTTGTGTGTGTGTTTGTGTGTGTGTTGTGTGTTGTGTGTGTGTGTGGTGTGGTGTGGTGTGTGTGTTTGTGTGTGTGTTTGTGTGTGTGGTGTGTGTGTGGTGTGTGTGTGTGGTGTGTGTGTGGTGTGTGTGTGTGGTGTGTGTGTGGTGTGTGTGTGATGTGTATGTGTGATGTGTATGTGTGATGTGTATGTGTGTGGTGGGTGTGTGTGGTGTGTGTGTGTGGTGTGTGGTGTGTGTGTGTGTGTGTGGTGTGTGTGTGGTTTGTGTGGTGTGTGTGTGTGATGTGTGTGTGATGTGTGTGTGGTGTGTGTGGTGTGCGTGTGTGGTGTGTTTGTGTGTGGTGTGTTTGTGTGTGGTGTGCGTGTGTGGTGTGTGTGTGGTGTGTGCGTGTGTGTGGTGGGTCTGGGTGTGTGTGTGTGTGCGTTGTGTATGTTTGATGGCTGGCGAAGCGGCGGGTGTAACCCGCTAGTTTGTAATAAAATAATTAAATTAAATAAATTTACTGTTCAAACTTCAAAATAATTGATTTCAATCTTTAACTTACTAAAATAATTAAAAAATCGAATCCCATTGTAGACATTATATACACACTTTGGCAATTTTTTCACAAACTTAAACAAAATGTGGTCTATAAGTTATGTCTCTTTTATAGATTTGTAAATTTTCAAGTAATGTTACATTGGTAGTCAAATTATTATTAGCTAATTTATTGAAGAGTTCAGATATAAAACACGAATACTATTATTTGTACTTTGTAAATTACATATTCCTAGGGTTCGTTTATCATTTATATTAAACAGGGAGATAAATTTCTGACTATCGCTGATCTGTTGATTAATTCTGTTGGTATGTTTATCAATGACATTTAAATTGGATGAAACATATTGGAAGTTAATGACATTTTAATCAACCAAATTGCATGAATCATATTCAAAGTTAATGACATTTTAATCAACCAAATCGGATGAAACATATTGGAAGTTAATGACATTTTAAACAAGCAAATTGGATTAAACATATTGGAAGTTAATGACATTTTAATCAACCAAATTGCATGAATCATATTCAAAGTTAATGACATTTTAATCAACCAAATTGGATGAGACCTATTATTTTAAAGGTAATGACATTTTAATCAATCAAATTGGATTGATCATATTATTCGAAGTTAATGACATTTTAATAAACCGAATTTGATGAATCATACTGGAAGTTAATGACATTTTTACCGTTGATTAACTAATCAACAGAATACTGGAATGATTGATAATCGAACCCTAAGGCCTTCATCCACCTGAGCGCAACATTTTGTCTCGCAACACTGCGAGTCGTTTCATGATCCGCTCTTCCTTTAGAATTAAACTAGCAGGCTGTCGCCCGCTTTGCGGGCCGTGAAAGCAAAAAGTCCTTTTTCGCCAATGGCAGGTGTTGTAGTGAGAATTTCGAAAAATTACGTCTTATTGCACATCTATACTATAAGACAAAGCTACCTACTAAATTTCAGCTTCCTAGGACTTACCAGTTCGGAGAAACAGTGATGATCAGTCAGTCAGTGACTTTGACATTTATATATTAAGATGACAACTAATTCCAATGGCTGAAACATTGCTTCACAAAAATCCGGGGCGAAGTTAATGCCTTAGGCAATCTCTGCCACTTAACCCCGTCTCGTGATGCTCAGGTTGGGTGAGGTTAATTTGAGTTACTGGTTTGTGAGTTTCCCCCGAATAGAGGTTAAATACCGTGATGACCATGCAGTTGAAAACGACCTGAAACCAAAAAAAAAAAACATTCAAAATGTTGCACTCAGTGGCACCCATTCTTAACTGTATCTTATCCTTAGATAAATATTCAACAAAAAAAACAATTATATTACCTATTTATGTTAAATGTGTCATTTGAAAATACAAAAATAACGGAATAACCATACTGTCATATGATAATAAAAATAAAGTATTAGATGATTTATTATTGTTTTTTACAATGAAAAAAGTGTTTGTATTTTTATTTTCATAATTTGAAGAAATTCTAACTTTTTTTTCCAATTCGGCACTTTAACCAATATAATGGTCGTTCGTGACGTTCCTCAAGTTCTCAACAAAAAACTTTACTCCTTTAGGTAATTACTATCCATTTTTTCCGAGTAAGAACTTAGTATGTAAAATTTGGTTTAAGGTTGTAAACTTGATGCATTTTGCATTTCAGATAAAATATTTTTGAAGGCGTTGTATTGAATATGTATACGTAAGTCTTTCTGACAGAAGTCAATCGAAGTTATTTAGTGTTTGTAGATTAGTACCTGTCTGGCTGGGAACTATAAACAGGGAGTAGACCAAGTCTGGCTGGGGAACTATAAACAGGGAGTAGACCAAGTCTGGCTGGCGGACTATAAACAGGGAGTAGACCAGCAGTCTGGCTGGGAGACTATAAACAGGGAGTAGACCAGCATTGGCTTGGTTCTGGGGGCCCTTGTCAATTATTAGCCTCCTTGTAAGGACAGTGGTAAAAGTGCTGAGTCATTCCTCCACTGTCTGGCAACCATCGTTCACGATGACGCCACCCTATGATGAATATGAGATTAGTACAAACTAAAAACTTGATTCAATGTGGGAAATAATAATTTATGAAATACTTAAATTACTTAAATCTACTAAAATATAGGGTGACATCTGTTATATGTATAAATATTGGTGGGAATCGGTGTGGCATCTATGAGCAAGATCTTAAAAGTATCTCTTAATTGGGTCTGGTTTAACTCTTTCCATACTGATGGAAGATGGTTGTATAGGCGGACACCAATGATTAGAAAACACACGCAGAGATTTCGGATTTGCTTGTATAAAATTGTTTTTATTTCTGGTGTTATGGTTGTGTTGGTTTGAGTGTTTTCCAAGCGAGGAGGATAGTTTGTGGATTGATAGACAGAGGTCGAGTATATTATGCTGTTCGTATAATGTCAGAATGTTTTTTTTTTTTTTTTTTTTTTAAGAAAGGTCTACATGATGTGGTTCTGGATAAACCAAATACAGCTCGAATAGCCTTTTTTTGGAGCAGAAAAATATCCTTTTTCCTTATTTCAAACCCCCAAAACAATAAGGCGTAACTCATTATACTAGGAAATTTACCAATGATTAATCTACCAATGAGGAAATTTCATCCAATCACAGCACATTTTTATCATCTGTTAAGTGATAGTGGCTCGAACGAATCCTAGATATTTCGCTCACTACCAAATGCTGTCCAGATGAAAGATTTTTTTTTTTTTTTAACCCGTGAGTACACGCACATAGGGAAAAATTCTCACACGCTCGGCAAAAAACGCTAGAACTTGATCGATATTGGTCCTAACCTGTAGGGACCTGGAGTAGCTGTTGATAATATGTTTATCTAGATGTATCCACAGTCCCTTGAGCTATTTTCAATTTCTGTTGCCCGTGACGTGGCGAAAAGTTCAGATCCGTCTGAAATGTGAGATTTTTTTTCATCGCGCGTGTACTGACGTAACTTTTTTTTGTTCGAGTTTTTTTTTCTGTTACTAACTATTTAGTTTAATTTAATTAATTATTTATAATAATTAGTTCTAATAATTAATTAATATAATAATAACAATTGTTTTATATAAAGAAATATATTTTTTTAAAGAAAATTAGTGTGTTTATCTACCAAATTCGTGATTGTTCACTATTGTTATAATAATTATTATAATGATTTTTAACTAACAAAATATAAACTTTAAACTAACATTAATTAAATTTCTTTGTAATAATATTAGGTAGTTAGGTACCTTCCTACACTTTTTTTGCTAGATACTGAAATAATTAGTATTCTTTGTAATCTTTCTCCACCTACTATAATGGGTACCTACCTACCTACTTACCTCCTGGTATAATCTAAGTACATTTATTTTTTTATCGTTTCTGTTTTTAGCTTTTAGAAGTACCTAAACAAATATAATTACATAATATTCTTGATTATAAGATATACTGTGAATTGCCCTACAAACTTATGTCACTATGGCTTACGATGAACAAATTTTGGAAAATAAAAAAAAATTCAAATCAGGGGTTCGAACTGCAACCATTTGGAAAAAAAATTGCTAAAATTACTTTAAATATCTTTTAAATACATAAGTCAACTTAATGTATCTTAAAAATATTATATAACTCTTCAAGCAGAACGAAATACAATGCAAAACCAGGTGTGAGAATTTTTTTCATCGCGCGTGTATTGACGTTCGGATTTTTAGCGCGTGTACTCACAGGTTAAAAAAGATTTGTGTTTCACAGCCTTTTTTATTTCGTAGCCGTGAAACAGGAGCTTATAAATGTTATAATCTGGTTGATTTAAAATAATATTATAATTATAAAAAAATCTAAAAAATCCTGATTCATAATTCAGCCCTAGATAGTCTGGAATACCGCAGTGGTCTCTGATGTCCCTTGCCGATAAGGCAGCCGCTATCTTTTCTTTCATTAAAATTTCACCTTGGGGATTTTATCAATGAAGCGCCGCGCCATTCTTCTCTGCGGTCCCGCTAGAATATTGCGTTCTCGATAATTTTATTCCGTTCAATTCGGCTCCTCCTCGTTCCAATCTCTCCAACTCCTCTGATCCCAAAATAAACACAAAGGAGAGAGAAAAAAAGACAAAATTAGTAACATATTGTTGCTGAAACAGAGGATTCCCGAGGAGGTGCTCTCCATTTGCGACGAAATCAGCGAAAACAGAGAAGTGTTGATGTGTAAAGCTGAATTGTTATTCGAGTTTACTTAGTACAGTCAAACATAAGAATACGTTACAGCACAAAGTGCCAATTTCACGTCTGTCTTTTGAAACCAATTTTGAAAGACCGCCGTTTTAGAAAATGATATACAGGGTGAACGAAAAGTCCCAGAACGCATTTTTCTCTTTTTAACGACTCAAGATAGAGACTTGAATTTTTGGATGAAGTTCTAAAGCAAAATTGTCCATATTTTGGAGGAATTGAAATTTCTACAGGCTGTCTCAAAAGTAGTGAAATAGGTATCAATTTTCGATATTTAAATAGAACCCCATATTTTTTTTTTTTTTGATATTCGAAATTTAAGTTAAATTCTACACATAATTGACTCCTCACTCGATACTATGATCAAACGGATCTTTGAACAACCCTGCTGAATCATGAACTTTTCTTCGAGAGAAAAGTGTAAAAACCCAGAGTGTGATACATTAAGGTCGGGTTCTACGAAAACACCTAACCTAAAAAACACCTGAAAAACACGTTTGCTCTAAACTCTACTGGCGCTTTCTTGACGAATCCTTTGGAACTAACGTTTTTCGTGTTTTTCAGGTGTTTTTTAGGTTAGGTGTTTTTCGTAGAACCCGACCTAAATCACACAAAAATCAAGTCTCTATCTTGAGCCGTTAAAAAGATAAAAATTCGTTCCGGGACTTTTCGTGCACTCTTTATGTACCTATTATTGTGTTTTGAAATTTCATGGCCAAGTTATTTTCTAGTACCTCATCAGAGACAACTTGTTCAAAGCTCAAAAGGTTTTATCTCCCCTGTCCCTATGGGAAGAGTTATTTTTCTGTACGCAAAGTCAAAAGTTAGCGTCGGGGGTGTATTTTTTTTCTTTTCATATTCGTCCCAAACGCTCGAGCTCCCACTTTTCCATCCAGATTCTATGACGTCAGCCTTGTGTAAATTTTATAATGAAAATTCTCCCCCTCCCTCTCTCTACTTTTTCTTTCCCCACTCTTTCAGTTCCCCTCAAATACTTTTCCCTACCATCTTCCCACTCTCACACGTTACCTTATTTCCCTTCTCAAAATTTTCCTCTCTCTCTCTCTCTCTCTCAAGTTTCCCCCTTCTTTTTCTTCATTTTCTCCTCTCTTCCCTCTTTACACAAGTTCTCCTCTACCCCTCTCACAAGTGGCCCTGCCTCTTCTTCTATCCCCACCCTTTACCTCTCTTCTTAAGTTCCTATCCTTTCTCTTCTCTAAACTTTCCCTCTTTCCTCCCACTAGTTATCTTTTTCCCCCTCTCTCAAGTGCCTTCCTTTCCCCTTCTCTCCTTTCCTCAGCTCTTTCAATTTCCCCTCCAACCACTGTCCCTCCCCTCTCTTCCTTTTCTTCTAGAAAAGCTCAAGCTGTTCCCTCTTCATTCTGAGTTATTCCTTCGAACAGTGCACATCGACTTTGCGGCCGCTTCCTTTTTCGTTTTAGTTTTTCAAGCTTTCAGAAAAGTTCTTTTTAAGCTGATAAATTTGGCAAAATTAGTAATTATTGGTTCGATTTGTTGTATTGGTAGATAATTTTTGCAGCTCTTGTTAATTTTAAAGCGCGTCTTGAGTTAAGTGACTACTGCACAGATAAACTTCAAGGGTAAGTAGTTCCTGAGTGCATTATTAACTGTTGCTTCGATTTACAATAAAATATGTTACGTCTGTTTTCGTTGTAGCTATTTAATTTTCCAGATCAGGAGTCATATAAATTTTATTATAAAAAATGTTTCAAAGATGAAAGTCTACCCAAACTGGAACAAAAAGACCAACATTAAATTTATGTTTCTAAAAATACGTAACCTTAGTGAAATAGTCATTTAGTCATAAATGAACTTTTGTGATCAAGATTAATAAGCAAATGGAATTATAATTTATTAAAAATAATTACAATGATTTCCATCTTCAAAGCCAACTCCGTCTAAATTTGAAACACACCAGATCCATCCTCTACTTCATACCTCCTCAACTTGTTTCTTGACCCTCTCAATTTGAGAAAAACAGCCCGAATCAAAGCAACTTGTACAAAGAATTAGTTAATTTCATTAGGGATTTTGCAGTAGAAAGTGGAAATTGGAGTGTCAGGACTAACCAACCTCAACCATGAGAAACAGGTGGTCTGGCTGGGCGACAGAGAGAAGACCAGTGTCACGCTAGAGGACTATAAACAGAGAACAAACTAGCCAACCCTTACAAGCCAGGCTAGCTTGCAGTTTCCCAAGGGTCTAATGGCTTAAAAAGAAAAAGTCCAAGTCCTCGTGATGGTTGATCGCACATAGAAATATGTGGTTCAGGACGAGCCAACTTAGAAATAAAGTTGGCTGGAGACTATCACTCATCACCCCTCCAGCTGTAGCCAAGCTGGCTACAACAACATGAGGAACAGGTTGACCAATGCCGAGAGAATAAAAATTAGCTTCCCGCTATAGGCAAAATAAAACTGAAAACAACATCGATGATTTTTGTTGTTGTTGCATTTTCTTAATGATTTTAAAAAATAAAAATTGGGTAAAAAAAAAAATAATAAAAAAATTGGTTTTCAACTGTATGATCATATCCCTGGACGTTGCTTTGCTAATACCCAATAAAATTGTGATATAATAGCACACATAAACATAATCAATTATCTATTAAAATTTATAATATAAATGCAGAATTGCTATGGATAATCTGCTAAAACCTATCTGTTAAAATTAACCACTGAGCTATTCGTGCTCTGAGTGAAGACCTTATCTTGAAAACATTAAAAAAAAAAAAAAAAAATGAAGCAATAGGTATTCTAAACCCCTCTCATATCATTATTTTCAAGTAAAACCGATTTCCAAAATTTGTAACCCAGATTATTTTTCAACACACGCATTCAATTGTTCTTCTGCCCCTACTAATAACTTGTTAACCATTTTAGCTCAACCTATTTCAATAATAGACAGCATGAAAACATAACCCGCTTGAAATGATAAAAATTAATCGCAATATTTCCACTTCATTGCTCGCAAATTGCATCCAGTCAGCTAAATACACGAGGGACCCAATGTTAATTTAATAATAGGGTAGGGAAAGCTGGCTATAATTTAATAATACCCTACGGACTTAATGTTAATTTAACGATGATAAAGAATATGGTATCTACAAAAATAAATCGCTTCTTCAGTCAACATAATATATTATTATCGTATGTGAAAGCCATCTGATATTAAATAAATATGTAGTTTTTCTGAGATTTTTACTTACTTTTCAAACAGTTTTTTACCGATAGAAATATGGTAGAGAGAAATTTTTGACTCTATAATTTGATGATCTGATGACTCTATAATTTTGATGACTCTATAATTTTGATATACCTTGTGAGAAACAGAGCAACTTTGATTACCCTAATTATTGACAGAAGAAGAAAATTGGGTTACATATAATATATGCCAGATCCGGATTTAATATTTATTTTCAGTATTTAGTATTTTTTTTTTTTTTTCATTTTACAGAAATATAATATCTGTGAGATTACATTTTTAATAATTGTAAATTACTAGGGAAAATCATCTTTATACAATAAAAAAAAGCTTGAAAATGAATAGAAAATGTTTGAATTTGAATTTTATTTAAATTTCATTTTCTTGATTGCTTGATGATTTGACTATTTTATTATTATTCAATCTTTGAGTCTGGCTGGGGGACTATAAACAGGGAGTAGACCAGCATTGGCTTAGTTCTGGGGGCCCTTGTCAATTATTATCCTCCTTATAAAGACAGTGGTGTGAAGTGCTGAGTCATTCCTCCACTGTCTGGCTACCATCGTTCACGATGACACCACCCTATGATGATGATGATGATTAATCTTTGATTTGGAATATTCTATTATTTAATGTTTCCATTTAACGTGTTTAAAAAACTATGGACAAATAACGTATTACTGATAAAATACTTGGCTTTTATATTCTAATAAAATACCATTTTAATAAAAGTTCAACCAATTATATTCTAATAAAATAATACCGTTTGTTACTATAGAACTGAACACCCAGTATAGTAACATAAGTACATTTACATTTTTAATATACAATTTTGTTTCTAGATAATGATTATCGCACTACCATATTTGCTCAGGGGCGCTATTCATACTTCATAATAATTATTACACTTTATTTCATATTAAAATCAATGTAATTTTGCAATTTAAAATAATATATATACAGCATTTTACCAGTATTGTACATAAAAGCTAGATAAGCTAGAGCCCATTGGGACTTTTTATTTATTTATTTGAATAAGGTAGGTACAGATATATTTATACCCAGTTTACTAATTTTACAATTCATTTCCCTAACAAATCGTAATAAAAAAATAAAGAAAACATAAAACTACCTAATATAAGACTATCTAATTATTCATTTATAAAAACACAATACATTGTACTTAATATTTGTTGAATGAATGAATATTTTATTTATTTGAATATACAGGGTGTCCCACCAAACTTGGAATAGAAAGTGTTTGTGTAATGAAAACACGTACTTTCAATTGGCATCAAATTTTTTTCTACAAGGTGGTTCACAAGTGAAATAATGACATGATTTTTTTTTAAAACCGAGTTTTTTTAATTTTTTATTTGGGATTAATAATTCTCGCCTAATTTTACACATTTTTTGTTAGTCATATCAAAAAACAAAACTAAAGTGTTGTACAGGGTGAGACATAATTTTTTTTGCCACACCCTGTATATGGCAGTCAAAGAGACGTACAATTAAATAGAAAAACTAAATATGCAAAAAAAACTTCGATTTTTATTGCTAATAAAAAGTTATGGTGTTTTAACTAATATTGTCGCATGGACCACCCTGTAGATATTCTCTTAAACTATCATTTGGGTACTCGAAGTTGTATAAAATTCAACGAAGACTTCGAATGGTGTGGAAAAAAACAAGTAAAAATCACGAATTTTGAAGCCATTTTCAATTTGGTGTCCACATTGAATGATTTTAAAACTTGGAAGTAAAAAGTAGGTAGGTGTAGACACAAAATTGAAAATGGCTTGTTGAATTCATTTTTTTCATTCAGATTTAGACTCCTCGTTGAATTTTAGACAATTTCGACTACCCATATGATGGTTTAAGAAAATATCTACAGGGTGGTCCATGTGACAATAATAGTTAAAACACCATAACTCTTTTACATCATTAAAAATCAAAGTTTTTCTTGCATATTTAGTCTTTCTATTTAATTGTACGTCTCTTTGACTGCCCATATACAGGGTGTTGCAAAAAAATTATGTCTCACCCTGTACAACACTTTAGTTTTGTTTTTCGATATGACTAACAAAAAATGTGTAAAATTAGGCGAGAATTATTAATCCCAAATAAAAAATTAAAAAAACTCGGTTTTAAAAAAAAAATCAAGTCATTATTTCATTTGTGAACCACCCTGTAGAAAAAAATTTGATGCCAATTGAAAGTACGTGTTTTCATTACACAAACACTTTCTATTCTTGTTATTGAAAAAATTAAACGAACTTGAGTTATTCGAGATTAAGAAAAAAAATAGGTCGAAAAAAAACCACCCTGTATGTAATATTTTTGTTTTAAAAAGTACTCAGACACCATTTAGAAGTAAAATTATCAAATAAAATTCAGGTCAATTCATTTAAAAATCGAAAGTTGACACCTCAATTTCTGACTTTTGAACCACCCTGTATAAAAAAAATTTCATGACTGAAACTGCATAATTAGGACATGTACCCTAGGATTTTTTATTTTTCAAAAACTCTTTCAGGGGCCGAGTAATTTGAGGTGTCCAAGTTTGGTGGGACACCCTGTATACAGGGTCTTCATAAAGTCTCACCCAGGCCTAGGTTTCTCGAAAACGACTCAGAATATCAAAAAACGCAAAAACCCGTATTCCTTTATATTTATAGGGATTGATTTTCAGCCAAAAAAAATTTGCCTACACGGCCCCAGTCAGGCTGGGCATGGACCAACTTTAAAATCTTAAATAGAATGGTATGTCTTGTGGCATATTGTTTTAAAGGTCTTATTAAGAGAAGTTCATTACAATAAATTTCAGTGTGCTACGACTTACTAAATATAAAGGAATACGGGTTTTTTTGGGGTTTTTTGATATTCTGAGTCGTTTTCGAGAAACCTAGGCCTGGGTGAGACTTTATGAAGACCCTGTATATAGGTACATTTAACAAGGTTTTTACCTCTCTACTAGATGCACCTAAATGGGGAGTTTACAATGGGAGGGGGGGGGGGGGGGTGTATGAATATATAAATTTATTAAACCTGTTAGGTCTACCTTCTTAGATCTTAAGTCTTAATTAAAAAAAAAAATGTATGTAATCCAACCAACTTACATCAACTGTACGTTTTTAACAATTTCAAAATCCTTTAAACAGGATCATTTAACTGATCAAAATGTATTTCTAATTTTATATCTCGGTGATTTTTCAAGATCATAATTTTTATTTGTCTAAATTTATTTTCCATCTATCTTGCCCTCCATCACTCTCCTCTGTAGACAATCTCTGCGAAGAATATGACCTAACCAATTTCTTTCACGTTTTTTTATGGTCTAAAGGAAAGTCCTCTTATTTGACCAGATTTTCAAAATTTGAAATTATAGCTTAGGCTAAACGGCCCATAACTAAAGTCATTGACAGAGTTGTTTTTCTGCGCTTATATCCTAGCTATAATAAATTTCTCTTTAATCATGCCTCTTTTCTTTTACTCTCTTCACAATACTCCTTCATTTGTTACTTTCTCTGTCCATTTGATTCCTTCCATTCTCCTCAACAACCATATTTCAAAGCTCTCTTAAGTATTTCTCTTCCTTTTTTCTTATCACTCAGATTTCACATTTATGTTAGATTGACATTATTAGATACCTTATACCTGTGTTGTATATTATTTATTTCATAATTATGAATTCA
The DNA here is from genome assembly GCA_024516035.1 of Bactericera cockerelli. NCBI lineage: Eukaryota > Metazoa > Arthropoda > Insecta > Hemiptera > Triozidae > Bactericera > Bactericera cockerelli. The sequence continues at coordinate 27,750 of JAMCCL010000298.1, forward strand.
TCAATATTGAAAACGCAAAACAAATTCAAAATGAAAATTAGAATATTCTCGTAACAATGTCACCCACGGAAAAAATCTTTGGAAAAATCTTTTATTCCACCTACACAAAACCACGAAAACAATTTGACGGATTTTTCAATAAGGAACCTTTATTTGCAGATTTTTTATTAGAATTCGGCGAAGACTTTTGTGTGGGTCGTTGTTAATAATGAATTTCGAATTAGATAATGGGGATTAGAGAAAATCTTACAAGCTATTCGTATTTTGTACTCATTTTTCTTTCTATACGCGTATAGGTATATTTTTTTATACGAGTACCTATAGGTATATTTTTTTATACGCGTATAGGTATATTTTTTTATACGAGTATAGGTGTATTTTTTATACGAGTATAGGTATATTTTTTTATACGAGTATAAACTTCGGTCTGTATCTCATACCTTTATCTTCTGTTTAACTTTCCTAAGATCAACACAATTTTGACTTTGTCTTACCTACTCAGGAAGTTTGGTATGAAAATAAAATGAATGATCGATCTTCTATCAAATAACTTTTTTTATAATAACTTATTTTTTTCGAGTTTTTTTTTTTCTTCTTTTTTTTTGCAAGTATCGAAAAAAGGTGGCTTTGCCTTTTAATGCTGAATATATTTACTATGAATTTCTATCTCTTTTCTTTTGTTATAATTGATTGATTGATGAATGAGAGTATTAAGTAGGGTAATTTTTTTCGCGCAATTTTTTTTTTATCTTCCACAAAAGAATATTACATATTATTATTCAGGCTGACATGCCAGGAACGAATCTAATATGATAACAAGCTAATCTTGAGCGCGCAATTAGCTCAGTGGTTAAGCACTCGCTTGCCATGTAGAAGGTCCAGGGTTCGATTCCCCGTGCCGACAAACATTTGTATTCTTAATTTAGTTACAATTGTTTGTAAAAGATACGTTCCGGTGCTCTCGTGTTGACCCAGCCCCTAATTGGGAAGTATTGTGTCACTTCTCGCCCATCAGAGGAGAGGCATACTACGGGATGGGCACTGGGCAGGCGTCAGACAGAGACCACAATCGTCTACAGTACCTCCTGTTTCATCATCATCATCATGGGGTGGCGTCATCGTGAACAATGGTAGCCAGACAGTGGAGGAATGACTCAGCACTTCTACCACTGTCTTTACAAGGAGGCTAATAATTGACAAGGGCCTGTTTCATGGCTACGAAATTAAAACGGCAGTGAAACACTCATCCTTTTTTTAAGTCCCTACGTGTTGCTCTGTTCGCAATGTGAAGAGGATGTTGTTTGGTTGACTCTTTTTCACTGTGTTTTTGGGTTATTATTATTATTATAGATGTGTAGGTACACTTAGAAGTAAAATTGCTTAGCCAGCGTCGATGGCATGTTGAATACACCGGTTCCCTTCAGATCACCGAAGTTAAGCGACATCCAGCGAGGTTAAGACTTGGATGGGTGACCATTCAAATTCTAATTCTCGTGACGCTGGCTTTTCCCGGCCCCACTCAGGCTGGGTGAGGTCAATGTGAGTAGCAGGTTTGTGAGTTTCCTACGAATGGAGGGTAAAACCCCCGTCGTGATATGACCATGGCAGTTGAAAGCGACGTTAAACCCCACTTAAAAAAAAAAAAAAAAAAAAAAAAAAAAAAAAAAAAAAAATTGCTTACCAAATGCTTCTCCAGTCACATGAAATTTTCACAAAACATTTCAAGTCTAAATTAAAGAAAGATTCAAAGGAAAGGACTTTGTGATTCAGAGTGAAAGTGCCTAGTTCGAAAAAAAAGAAAAAGGAAAGGACATTCAGCTAGCGAGTTCTTTCAAATCTTTAAGACCTATCTGGTTGATATGTAACCGTATGAAATATGTAAATTAAATTTATTATTTATACATTCCCTTTGGATTATATTCCTTCGGAATGGATACCAAGTACCGATGACACAATCTTTTTAAATCTTATTGAACCTAACTCAGGGTTGAAATATAAAACAATATTAAATTTACTTCAAGTCAGGTTCTCCTTAAAATCGGAGTTTCGGCCAATCATAGTGCCCTACATCCCGACTTATAATAAAGAATAATAATAATAATAGAGAGTAATAATAAAGAGTCTGTCTTATCTTAAATTAAATCCTGTTTTACAATTTGGCCCCATGAATTATATATTATACAGATTTTCTCTCTTGATACTGAGCCCCTGTGAACAATTTTGAGTCAGTGAAAGTAGCAACAGAGTGTCAACTTGTCAGCTGTCAGTTAGTTAGGTGGGCGTTAGACAGAGTTCCCACCTTATCTGTTTTATTTCTTTATAAAACGAAGAAAAAGAATGAGAATAAAAAGGTGAATGTTGATAATAATAAGAAGAAGTAATGAGATTAAGAAGGATAATGAGAATAAGAAAAATTATGAGGAGAAGAAGAACGTGAGTGAGAATAAGCTGAATAAGAATAATAAGAAAAATAGAATAAGAATAATTATGAGAAGAATAAGGTGCATGAAAATGAGAAGGATAATGATGTTTTAAGAATGAGATTGAAAAGAATCATGAGAATAAGAAGAATAACTGAAAAAATAAGTGACCAATTATTGCAATACTTTTTTCACAAAAGGTGATAAAAAAGTGGAAAGAAGAAAAAGTGACACGCCCCACATTGATATAGGAATAAATACATGATATAGGAATAAATAAATGATATAGGAATACATAAAAGATATAGGAATAAATAAATGATATAGGAATAAATAAATGATATAGGAATAAACAAATGATATAGGAATAAATAAATAATATAGGAATAAACAAATGATATAGGAATAAATAAATGATATAGGAATATACAAATTATATAGGAATAAATAAGTGATATAGGAATATACAAATTATATAGGAATAAATAAGTGATATAGGAATATATTTTACAAGAGCTATGGCTCTGAAGCCTTGGGAAAAAGTTCTTTCGCGACAACTGCAAATCCTTATCGCGTAGTTAAAGTAGTAAAGCAAACACCCAAGAGTCAAGTCAAACATTTCATAAGCCTACGATAAATTATTTTTGAAGAAAAGTTAACTAACACTGTATTTTTGCCCAGATTTTCAAAATTTGACATGAAATTATAGCATCGGCTAAACGGCACAAGTCATTGACAGAGTTGTTTTTCTGGCGTATTTATTTATTTATTTATTTCAAAAAACATTACAGTGAATACATAAAATATATCCTATAATGAAAATACATCGAGCAGCATTAGCCTAGCCATTATTGTATTTTTTTAAAAGGTTTTTTATGTTAATGCTAAATTAATTTTAATAGTTTAGAAAATTGAAAAAACTTCAATGTATTTTTTGCATTTTTATCAGAGTCCTTAAGGACTTCTGAGAGATAGATTGGGGTATGACCAAACACTCTTTTTCTCAAGGGTTCTAAAATTGGACAAGAAATGAGAATATGATGAATTGAGATCAGATGTCCACATTCACAAAGGGGTGGATCTTCTTTCTTCATTAGATGAACATGTGTTAAATTTGAATGGCCAATTCTTATTCTTGCTAGTGCTGTCTCGAGTGTTCTTTTTTTATTAAATGATGTTTTCCAAACTTCAATATTTTGTTTTATTTGATATAATTTATTTTCATGATTTTGTTCCCATTCTAGTTTCCATTTAATTTTAATTTGGCGTGATAAGAACATTTCAAGATCTATTATCTGTAGGAGAGTGAGGTGGGGGGCAGATTCATCAGTAACCGTTTGCTTAGCTAAGAGATCTACCGCCTCATTACCAGAGATTCCTGTATGCCCAGGACACCAGAGAAAGTCAACTTGAATATTCATTTCGGATTTTAAAGACATTAGTATATTCCAAATCAAGGAAATGACTTGATGTTTTGTTTTGTTATTATATGATGCTATCGCTTGTATAGCACTTTTACAGTCTGATAGTATTACAATTTTTGGATTTCTGGTTGAGTTTGATATGTTATATATATATTCTAAGCTTTTATAAAATAGCCATTAGTTCACACGAGAAAATAGAGGATATTGGATGCATTCTGTATCCGTTCTTAATGTTGAGTGCTGGAATAATAAAGGCACAGGAGGAGCCTTCGTCAGAAAGAGACCCATCTGTGTAAATTTTTATATGATCTTCATAATAATGAGACATTATTTCCAAAAATTTCGTTTTAAGTTGGATTGTTGAAGTTTCTTTCTTGATATATTTTGAAAGAGCATTCACATGATCAAGATTTATGGAGAAGTTGGCCCAAGGTGGAATGTTGTTATTAACGAATTTTTCTGGATTCAAATGTTGAAGTTGAAATTCATCTTTTATGTTTTCGTATACAACTGGAACCGATTTTATGTTTTTATCTCTCATTAGGTCTAAGTATATGGGTCTAGTAAAATTTGAATGGCATGGGTGAGTAATGAAACTCAGTGCTTTCATTACATATTTATAAGTAAGAATTTTTCTACGTTTTTCCAAGGCCGGCTCGTTAGCTTCAACATATAATGATTGAACAGGCGAAGTACAGAAGGCACCTGTAGCTATTCTAATTCCTTGGTTATGAACAGAATTTAAAATCTGAAGAGTTTTATCTCGCGCTGAATTATAAACAATGCTTCCATAGTCAAGTTTAGATCTAATTAATGATCTATACAGGGTGATCAAAGTTTTTCTGTCTGCCCCCAGTGTTGTTTTGATACAATTTTTAATATATTTAATTTTTTAATACATCTAGTTTTAAGATCTTTTAAATGTAAATCCCATTTGAGTTTTGAGTCGAATATCATACCTAAATATTTTACATTGTCATAAAACTTTATAACTGAGTTTCTATATTTAAATTCAGGAATCCGACCGACTTTCCTTTTTCTTGTAAATACAACAGCTTTTGTTTTATCAGCTGAGAATTTTTGACCTGTCTTATCGGTAAATAGTTCAAGATTAGTGACTGTTTCTTGCAGCTGATGATGTATATAATCTAGATTTTTATGTCTTAGGTAAATAACGAAGTCATCAACAAATAATCCACACTGTATATGAGGGTCCACAAAGTTTCTAAGTTGATTTATGGCAGCTATGAATAGTTTATTGCTGATCACCCCACCTTGTGGTATTGAGTTATTTAAGGGTTTAATTGATGATTTGTAACGTCCATTTAATTTTACATAGAAGTGTCGTTCACTGAGGTAGTTCTGAATGAAATAGGCAAGATTTCCTTTCATGCCCCATTCATGAAATTGTTTTAGGACTCCGTATCGCCATACTCTATCGTACGCGAGTTCTAAGTCAAAAGCAATGCATATGACGTATTCATTTTTGGCAAAGGCTGTGAGAATTTCATTTTGAAGACGAATCAGTTGATCATTGGTTGAGTGATTCTTCCTGCCTCCTGATTGCTCAGGTACAATGCAATGGAAATTATCAAGGAACCAGTTCATTCTTTTAGTTATTATTTTTTCAAATAGTTTACAAAGAGTTGATGTTAGAGATATAGGTCTCAAGTTTTTAGCCTGATCACTTGGTTTCCCAGGTTTAGGAATTGGCACAATTTCAGCGACACGCCACTGCTTGGGAAATATATTGTGTTTCCAAATTTTGTTGAAAATAATCAAAAGGTTTTCTCTAGCTTGTTGAGGTAAGTTCCTTATCATTCTATTATGAATAAGGTCAGGACCAGGTGACGAATTTTCCTTTAGACTTTTAATTTCAGTTTCAAGTTCAGTAAGGGTCAAAGGTTCATTGTAAATTTCTGTATTGAGACAAGAAAAGTCTAAATTATTATTTTCTTGGTCTGTTTTGTATTGAGAGAAATTAGGAAGTACAGAGGAAGATGAATTTATAGTTTGTTCATAGTGATTAGCTATTTCTTCCGAAATCTCAGACAAATCAGTCAATAGCCTATCATCATTAGTTTTCAAGCATTTGATTACATTTCGGGGCGAAAGTCCTCCTTGAATTGCTTTGATTTTATCATATACTACAGATGAAGGGGTTGAAGAATTTATTGAAGTGATAAACCTCGCCCAAGAAACAGATTTTGAATTTCTGACAGTTTTCTTTACTAAAGCTCTAGACTTTTTAAATAATATCCAGTTCTCTATTGAAGGGTTAAGTTTGTATTTCCTAAAAGCAAGTTTTCTTTCTTTCAGCGCATCCTTACATGATTTATTCCACCAAGGAACAATAAATACAGGATGTTTTGGTGGATGTGACTCAGGAATCGAAAGTTTGGCTGCAAGTATAATCTCACTATTTATATTTTCGATTATTTGATCAATTGGTGATGTGTCGATTTGTTCAACCGCTGATTGAAATGAAATGTTTTTTGAAAATTTATTCCAATCTGCCTTATGAAAAATCCATTTTGGGTTTAACGTACGTTTTTCTTGTAAACAATTTAATTTCAAGAAAATTGGGTAATGATCACTACCATGAAGTTCCGAGTCAGCTGACCACGATATTTTGTTAGCTAATCTTGAGTCAGCTATAGCTAAATCAATGGTAGATTCTGTTCTCGTAGTAAAGTTAAAATGAGTAGGTATTTCAGGTATGTTAAGTAATATATGCGAATCACTTAATAGGATTTCTTCAAATATTTTGCCATTGTTATTCCTTTGAGACGTCGATTTCCAGAGAGTGTTATGTGCATTCATATCTCCAACTAACAGGAATGGGCGGGGAAGTTGATCTAGTATTTTTAAAATGTCATTTTTAAGCACATGTTGATCAGGTAAATATATATTGCATATTGAGATTGGATAAGGTATGGAGGCACGAACAGCAACAACTTGTAAGTGAGATTGAATATTAAGTGGTTCAAAATAGATATTATCACGCAAATATATTGCGACACCTCCACACGCCGTCACACCTCCATCATGATCAAAGCGAACTTCTTCATATTTTTTTATATTTATTCTGTCAGTATTTTTAAGACGTGTTTCTTGGACACATAGTATATCTATTTGTTTATTTTTAATTAATAATTTTGCCTCATCAGATCTTTGGAAAAGGCTTTTTACATTCCAATGACAAAGTATTACCATAAATATAAATATTGAGAAAGTAGAAATATATTGTGATTGATAAGAATATTCATTTTTTATTATTTAAATTATACTTTTTGACCGTTAAGCGGAAGCTTAGGATCATCGTCTGATGTTATCAATAATGATTGAATACTTTTTAACCTGTTCTTCAATTTATGCGAAATTGCATTGGTATTTAAAAGTTCAGTTAAAATAGTTTTAAGTTTTGTTTTGTCAACTTTAAATGCATCAACTATTTTAATTTTGTTTCTGGAGTGTTTGCAATCCTCCAAAATATTGATGACATCACTAGTACTTATATTGAATGGTTCTGTACTGTTTTGAGCTAAATCATGGATGATTGAATTTAATGGAATCGTTATTTCTTTGTAATCATCATACTTCATGGAAGATGGTGTGGTTTTCTTCAGATCCACAATGAAGTCTTGTAACTTTAGGGGAGGACGTTTATCCTCACGAGTTATTTCGCTTCTTGTATTTATGTCCTTGGACTTCTTTTTTCTTTTTGCTTTTGTCTTTCTATTCACAACTTCAAAGTTTTCTTCGCCGCTTGTAGAAGATTGTACTTTTCGTTTGGGAACCGAGTAATCTTCTAACATTTGGGAATCTTCTTCTTGATATTTTTTGAAGAATCTTGTAAGTCGGTATTATCTGTATATTCAGGATGGATTGAATTGTTTTTTTCCTCTTTTTCATTACAAGGTTTATTCAAGTTATTTTCCATTACTTGAGGTTCTAGAGGTTTCACAACAGTGTTAGATTCTTCTGGTAATTTTTCAGTTTGTTTTAGCCTTTCATTAAGATTTGATCCAGATTTTGGACATCTTTTGGACGAGTGGTAATCGTCAGGGCAAATTCTACATCTGTTGCTTTCCACAGTTAGATAAATTTGGTAAGAAAGCTTGTCATAATCAAAGACAATAGACTCTGGAATGTTGACCGCTTCAGCGTCATATTTGATAAAAACATAACGTCTGAAGTTAGTCAGGTGAGAGTAATCTTTGTCTATCAGACCATAGCTCATATGATGAATTGGAGATACAATTTCTACCTGTAGATGTGCTTTTAATATACTCTCCAATATAAAATTGGGAATAGGTGTTGATACATTTGAAATGATAAGTTTCTCAGCAGAATTCGCATACTGACGAACATAAATATTTTGATTATTTACTGATATTTGTGGGTTATTGTAAACAAAGGAGCTTGCTATCTGCTCAGTTTTCAGAAACATGCAAAAACGACCATTAGAAATTCGAGACGCGGATATAATATTTTTGGGACCTATTTTACTGCCAACAGCTTTTATTAATTGTATATTGGGGATTTTCGTACATATATCAGAATTTCCTGAATGTAAAATAATACCCTGTTCCTTTTTTACAATAACCTCAGCGCTCATTTTTCCAGCATATGACACATTATTTGATTGAGAAGTATTTGGCCTTAAATTTGAACTTTGAGATTTTATCTGACTCACATTAGGAACATTTGAAATTTTTTGTTGTTTTAGACTTGGAAAATTACTTTCCGTCATGTCCAAAAAATTATTTGTAGAATTACTAGATGAAGTACTAGACGCAGTTGTTACAGTACAATTGTTATCAGTGGCATGATTAGTAAAAGAGCAACTATTGATATTAATTGGTGTTGTTGTGTGACCACCATTGATAGATAGAGAAGGAATCGCAGGAGGACTGTCACTGGTAGTCGTGTAGCCGCCACTGGCTGCAGAGGAAACAGGACTATCAGGAGGAACGCCACTGGTAGTCGTGGCGCCGCCACTGATTGGTGGGGAGACAGGAATCACAGTAGGACCGCCACTGGTAGCTGTGTAGCCTCCACTGACTGGTGGGGAAACAGAAAACATAGGGGTACCGCCACTGGTAGCCGTGTGGACGCCACTAACCGCCGGGGAGACAGAAATCACAGGAGGACCGCCACTGGCAGCCGTGTAGCCGCCACTGGCTGCCGGGAGAACAGGAATATCAGGAGGAACGCCACTGGTAACCGTGTCACCGCCACTGACTGGCGAGGAGATAGGAATCACAGGAGGGCCGCCACTGGTAGCCGTGCAGCCGTCACTGACTGGTCCGGGAATAGGAACATAAGGATGGTCACCACTGGTAGTTGTGTACCCGCCACTGATTGGCGGGGAGTTAAGAATTACAGAATGATTGCCATTGGGAGCTGTGTAGCCGCCATTGGTAGGTGGAAGAGGTAGCAGAGGAGGACCGCCATTAGTTGTCGAAGGATATAGCATAGTTTGACCGCCACTAGTAGCCATGAAGCCACCACTGCTAGGAGGAGGATATACATAGGAACCTCCATTTTTATTAATATGATTATTGAGATGGGAATAATTAGGATTGTAATAATTATTGTAAGACATTTGAGGTGGTCCATTATGGTTAACCGGCCGATGTGGCATATAATGATAAGTATTATTATGAGCAGCAGGTTGATAGAAAGATTCAGCACCATATACAGGTGGGTGATTTGATTGATAGGTGGTTACAGAATAGTTACTGATTCCACTGGACATAATAGGGGTACTACCATTTTGTTGAGGATAAGAGCTCTGATTTCTTACATTATCGCCAGAAGATATCGGTTCAGTTGATGTTGAACCAACATTCTTATCTTCATAGGAGTTTTGAGTGTTATTGGAAAAAATATCACTTTGCGAATAAAAGTGAGAAGTTTTAATATCACCATTTGGATGAATACCGCCAGCAGCATTTGAATTCGATACTTGCTCTGCACTCTCACGGGTGTGAGTAGAACTTTCATCTTCCTTCTGATCATTTTCCATCGTGAAGAATAAATATATAAATACCTAGAATAAAAAAAAAAAAAAAATAAAGAGTGAAATATTAATAAAAATTATAAATAATACCTATGTGATATTTATATATCTATCTGAAATAAACTCACGAACGATTTACATCAGAAAATTCGGAAAAAGCAACTGGCTAGAAAGGAAAATTGAGCGAAATAGGGATTGTGTACCTATGTATTACTAAATTATTGTCTATATTAGTATATACACACACCACAAAAAACGATAATATCACACTAATTACACATGTTTTCACAGTTTTAACTTCACATACTTGTAGTCCATGAAAAATAATATGTCTATGCAAAAAATTACATTATAATTCGACCAAAAACCGACAGAAATTTATAAATAGAACAGAGCAAAGAAAAACACGACTGACACGAATGAAGCCTAGATTGGGAAACCTTTCTGGCGTATTTGTAAATTAGCTATAATAAATTTCTCTTTTAATCATGCCTAGATCATAAACATCCTAAAGATGATAATCACAAGTAATACGACCTGAGGGGGTGTCTGTCTAGTTTTTCATCACCAACTATTTCATAAGTGTTGTTTGTGACCTATCACCAACGGCAGTTCAAGATAAGAGTTTAATGAACATAATTTCATTATGTTTAAGAAACATAATGAATAAGTCATCATTGTTAAGTACAATCGTGATATCACAACTACTCAAACTCTTCATTAAATTTTGGCCTAACTTGGGACTTGAACCATAAACCTCCAGATTACACGCCGCCTTATCGATCCAGCTAGTAAGGTTCGTAACATAATTAATATGTGTAAAACATTAAATTCTATAATATAGTGAATAGGGATATACGAAATATTAATAATGGTAACACTCTTTAAAGAAGGTAACCACCAGACGAGGTTAATGCTCGAAACATTTTCCACCACCTAACTCAGAGTCTCATTATTATCTCTATATATAAATGTCAAAGACACTCACTGACCACTGACTGATCATCGCTCTACAGCCCAAACCGTAAGTCCTAGGAAGCTGAAATTTGGTAGGTAGCTTTGTCTTATAGTCTAGATGTGCAATAAGACGGGATTTTTCGAAATTCCCACTACAATACCTGCCATTGGCGAAAAAGGATTTTTTGCTTTCACGGCCATGCCTCGGCCCGCAAAGCGGGCGACAGCCTGCTTGTATGGTCATAAAATTCAAATTAATGAGAACCTATTCACAAGGTGTTATTCGAACCAACGGATCCCTACGCTACCTGGATTGCCAGACTAGCGCGTTAACCACATGACTATCAATCATTCAATTCAATTCAATAATTCATTGTGTTGTAATTTTTAACATCACATAAAATTTACAAAATAACTTAATGTATATTATGAGATATTCATAGAATATCAAAGGAAGCATACGAGCATATAGCATATAAAGGAAGCGAATATATAGCATATGAGATATTCATAGAATATGAAAATAAGAAGCTCCATGGCTACAGGTGAACTGTGCTGAAACAACGCTGGGAAACATAAGAATGCTATCTGGAATTTCCAAGGCACTGACAATGTCGAACTCTTAAACTAACTGAATTACAAAAGTAAGAGAAACAATGGAACATTTGGAAACTTGGGAATACGTGAAATGTAGACAATTAGGAAAAGAAGAAGGGTAGATACAATTTTAACAATTTCGGAACGAGTTCTGAATATTTGATGCACGGAAAGGGAAAAGAAAACCATAGATAAATAGAAGGAGAAAAAGAGAGAGATGGATAACGATTAATACTAAGTGGAATGAGAGAAGAAGCAAGAGAAGTTAGAGAAAGAGAAAAGTAAAGAAGAGACGAAAATAGCCAGAATTGGAGGATTCATTAGTACACAGATGAAAGAGAAGGCGAGAGAGTGATAAAATATATTTGAAAATAGCCAAAATGAAAGCAAATCTAACACAGCAATGAGAAAGAAAATTGTATATACAAAAAATTAACAAAAGATGTGAAAAAATAGTATATTTATGAAAAACCAAAGGAAAATAGATGGAAGAGAGAAATAGGCAAAAGAAAAATACTGCAAAAGAATACCTACTCCGTGAAGTCTATGAAATAATTGAAAGAATTTCTGAAGAATTGGAACGCGTGAGGACAGAATAATGAACAGATTAATGTTGGAATAAGAAAATAATTGGAAAATAATCGAAGATGTAGACAGGATAATATTGAAAAAGTGAAAGGAATTTAAGATGATGAAGAATTTAACAATAACGGGAGATATATTTCTAAAGAAAAAAAAAGAAAAAAAAAAAAAAAAAAAAAAAAACGAAAGAAGGATAAAGGGGAGAGAGAGAGAGAAAAGATATGACTTGCCTTTAGAGTCTAGAATTTTCCATTAGGAAAGAAGAGGATGAATGAAGAAAAAGAGATGGTCTCAAAAATGAAACTAATGAACTAGGAATACTGTGTGTTCATGTTCACGAAAAAAAAAAAAAAAAAAAAAAAATGGAATTATTTTAAGTATACGTCTAGCAACTCATGGAATCTCTATATATAAATGTCAAAGACACTCACTGACCACTGACCACTGACTGATCATCGCTCTACAGCCCAAACCGTAAGTCCAGGAAGCTGAAATTTGGTAGGTAGCTTTGTCTTATAGTCTAGATGTGCAATAAGACGGGATTTTTCGAAACTCCCACTACAACACCTGCCATTGACGAAAAGGATTTTTTGCTTTCACGGCCATGCCTCGGCCCGCAAAGCGGGCGACAGCCCGCTAGTATCGTATAAGCAAAAGTTGGTTTGGGGCATTTCCCTCTGTTAACATGATATGGTCAATTATCTCAAACAGATAGTTACGTTATTTTTTACAATGATATATAATTATTCTGAAAACATTGACCATTCGAATATCTCTTTGATTTTTATATTTTACAACCCTTTCAAATACAACTAACTGTTTTTGAAAAGAAATATTCTTAACTTACCATACACATGTACTTAAATATTACCAATTACCAACTGGTCATACTTTCTTCAAAAACTTACAATAACCTAAGAAATTCTTGATCTGTAGCACATAAGGGGCTGGAACAACACCTAAAATAAAACTAATAGTACTAGTAACACCCTGTATAAAAAAGAAATAAGGTTACGAGAAAATGAAAGACATTTTTGATATGGTAAAAATTACCTTGAAAACATCACGTATATAGTAAATGGGTACCTATTAAACTTAATACATAATAATAATAAAAATCAGAAAGCGTCTAGGAAGGAATATTAGCAGCAAACATTCACTTTATTAAAACAAAATTAAAACCTGATCACTGATCATATATCCAAAAATTAAATAAAATCAACAGGGGTCAATGTTCACTGACATATAATAATTTAATTAATTTACATCGCACAATTCAGAAATAATGATTGATAATCATCTTTCAGAGGTAAATGAACTCTGACATTTAATAATAAATAAACATCGCCATATTCGCAAATTATAATGAAAAATCATCTTTCAAAGGTCAATGAACGCTCACATTTGCAATAAATTATTTATATAAATAAAAAAAAATAGCGCATTAGCATCCCACACAGGAACTCATCTCTTTTGTTTCAAGCTTGAAACCCTTTTAAATTAATGAATGGGAGGTTAAACCTGCAGTAATTAACCTCCCAGCACAATGGCGTCCTGCAGAGTAACCTCTCATGGCGACCCTCGTCAATGTTAATTAAGAACTTTGGAATTTTTAAACTTTTGAAATTGAACAACTTTTGAATTTGGAAATGGAAAGCGATCTTTAGGTTTCGGAGAGCGAAGAGAACATTTGCAAAAGGTCTAAGCGGAGACCTTGACCTTTTGAAAACTTGTATTACAGGGGTAAAAGTTTTCAAAGGGTTGGAGACTTGTCTTTTGTTTATGAAGCGGTGCAGTTGAGCAATTTGATAGCAGCATTTTTATCAAATGTTGTAAATAATTGTAACCAAATTGAATAAAAATTTTGGTCGGCACGGGGGATCGAACCCGGGACCTTTCGCATGGCAAGGGAAGCGCATTTGAATGCTAAATGTTTAAAAACCTTGTGTAGCACGGTAACATACATTTGTGTATAATTCCCCAAGAAAAGAAAAGCCAAATACCAATATAGTATCTTAATTTGAAGAGAATCCAGTGGGTATTAGCACTACCCTAGATCAAGTGTTTTACTGTTGTTGATATTTTATATTGTAATTGATTATCAATATTGTTCTGTATTGTATTAAAATTGGTTGAATTTTAGTATTAATAAAAAAAAAGAGATGATGAAAAGTTTCATTGGATAAAAAATATCTGATAATAAAATATTTATAATGTTAAATATTTCATTAGAAAATATTTATAATGTTATTAAAAATATTTATAATCATGTAAAGTAAATATATTTTTTTAACATATATTTATTATTTCTTTTTTATATAAAAGACAACTAAAATTATTAAAAGGTACTTTATTATAAAATTAGTTATGATTTATCCCCCCAAAAACACCACTTCGTGGTTAAAAAAACAAGAACGCCTCACTCAAAAGAATGATTATAATTAGCTAAAAATAAATGATATCAAATTGAGAACACCTTACCACCTCTCTTTCTGTATCTCTGCACTCCTCTCTGAATTTATTCCTCTTATGTTTATCTTTCTTTATCCTTTCTAGGGGTCATCCCAAACTTGATTTCTCTTTAAATTTACTTGTTGCACGGCAATAAAAAATGGCGGTCGGAGTATGATTTTTCTGAACTTATTTGATTTGAATCGAGAAAATTACACCGCGACCGCCTTTTTTATTGCCGTGCAACAAGTAAATTTAAAGAGAAATCAAGTTTGGGATGACCCCTAGAAAGGATAAAGAAAGATAAACATAAGAGGAATAAATTCAGAGAGGAGTGCAGAGATACAGAAAGAGAGGTGGTAAGGTGTTCTCAATTTGATATCATTTATTTTTAGCTAATTATAATCATTCTTTTGAGTGAGGCGTTCTTGTTTTTTTAACCACGAAGTGGTGTTTTTGGGGGGATATCAGTTCTTTTTGTACGAAAATATAGGTTCATACACTACTGAAACATTATGAATAACAAAAGTAAATAAGCTGGGAAAATGTGAATGTACCAAGTTGTCTTTTTTTTAAGATATAGTTTTAGCAGTACGTATTTAATTTTTCTAAGGTTAATATTATGTATTTGGATCACAGATTTGGCCCCCTGAGTCCCCAAAGTGAGTAAATAATATATAAATTTGCAATGCAAGATCTTCTGATTCTATACTCCACATGATGAGGTTTATCTTTCAATGCTAAATAGGCCTCGGAGCCTCCTATGAGGGACACTAAAACACCTGGATTTACAAATGCCAAAGAAATTAATTTGTAATCACCTTATCAAGGTGAGGTAATGAGTTCTCTCCCGTTGACCTTTTCTTACCCGAATTATCTCCGGCTTGTTGCAGGGGTCACCACGAGTAGCTCTCCCGGAAATAAGACCATGCTTTTTTACATTAGGCATTTAAGAAAATGAAAACTATAAAATTATCATTTTTATATAAGAATCGGCCTTTTATAAGGAAATCTTTTAAATCTCTAACTAATGAAAGGCAATTCCTTCAGTGTATAGTAGAGTTAGGTAAAATACATAGAAGGCCATGCCTCAGGAATATAGTAGGGTTAGGGATAATACATAGAAAGCAATGCCTCGGGTTTATAGTAGGGTTAGGTAAATATATAGGCCATGCCTTGGGTTTATCATAGGGTCAAGAAAAAATTATAGAAGGCCTTGGGTTTATCATAGGGTTAGGAAAAATTTATAGAAGGCCATGGTCTATATCAATGATTCCTAGGTGTTTCGATTATAATTTTTATGCTAGGTCTAAACTATGTAGGTATAAAATCAGGTAAAAATGCAAGCGACGCGACGTGAGACAATTTGGTGTTGATAAAACCATGAGCGGGAGAGAACTTGGTGGTGACGTCCCTTATCAATACCTCACGAGGTATGAGTGTACCCTGGACATAATGGACAGAGAAAAAAAACTTCCCTGAAGGGGATCGAACCCAAGTCATCATGCGTGCAAGCCTAGTATGCTACCCACTTGGCCAAAGTTACTACTTTGTCACAACTTTTAGTGAGTAGGATCGACATTATGAGAGCAAATTCATCATATTTTATCTCCATCCAACCATGATTGTCTAAAAATCAATCTCGTAATGCCGCCACAGGTCATTGGCCAATTCTGCAACTACTTAAATTTTTCTCGCGAGGGTAATGATGTTGTCATGAAGATCAAATATAAAGATCAGAAAAACAAAACAACGTTAAGCCCAAATTGAAAATATAGAGCTAAAAAATTTCGTCCCCGCCAGGATCCGAACCCATGCTGACTGGGTGGCAGGTCAAGCTTGCTACCAATAGACAAAGTTGTCTTTTAAAGAAACGGACGGAAAATGAACTAACTAAATTAATACTTGGAAACTTAAACATTAAAATTTTGCAGTGAGAGAGCGAGGTCATCTCGAAAAATACATACTGGCCAAGATCTGACCACTAAGCTAAGGATTCGAAGGTACCTACCCGCCAAAGAAAATGAAAAGGCCACCAGGTGCCACCCAGTGGACCGGATGAAGGAATAAAATCAATAAATTTGGTATCTGCTCATCAAGATCTTTCATTTGATACCACTTAAGATTAGTATTATCCTTCAATTCCCGATTTGGGCTCCCAAAACCCGAGGCCGCCCAAATGGGCCGCCCACTTATAATTTAGAATTTTTTTTTGGTCCGGGCTCATCTCCATTATATCTTGATCACTTTA
>JAMCCL010000299.1:0-44387 GCA_024516035.1 Bactericera cockerelli
ATTGTACTAGAAATAGATTTCGTCGGATTTATCGTTGAAAATTACATAATACACAATTTCTTTATTCCTACCTACTTGGAAGATATTAACAGCCATGTATAAAAAATTCCACGTAAAGTCATATGGAACAACTACAGTGAGTGACAAATTTAGCAGAACGCATAAGTTTTTTCTCACGTATAACGTGTGTATTTCTTGTTGGACAAAAATATTTTTCATATTTTTCCTAATTGCGGAAATTACACAAAAATTGTTACAGAGATAGCAAAGACATCCACTGCACTAACCACTTACCTTTCCACGGGTTCGGATGGTTCCTGGAAATATCGAGAACTCTCCCCTCCAGACTCTCATCACAGCTACTGGGTGTCATCACCCGATGCCCTATCCTCATCTTGTCCTTGTAGAAATCTATCAGGTCTCTCATGAGAGAGTCGCTCAGGCTTTCTAACGATCTGGGGAGAGAAGACGGCATATTTTGAAAATCAGTTTCTTTGGTTGAATCAAATAGGGAATCAAATTGAATCAAACCATACAAATAATATTCAGAACATATCTCTAATATGACATAAACATGTTACTTGATTCATTTGCACTTTTTATTCTCCTAAAAAAATCAAATTGAATCAAATCATATAAATAATATTCAGAACATATCTTCAATAATTATGACATAAACATGTTACTTGATTCATTTGCACTTTTTATTCTCAAAAAAAAAAAATACCTGATGCATAATACTCTTTAGTACAAGGTAACCAACAGGCGAGGTTAATGGTCAAAGCATCTTCTACCACCTAACCCTCTGAGTCTTTTTATTATTATGTGTTCACAAACACAAATAAATTAGGAAAAAGCCAAACACTGGGTGAGATCTGAACCACGGGTCATTGGGTTGATGCGCTAGATTTTAGCACCGTAACCACATCGATATAATTATACAGGGTCACTTTTTTGTAAGCTTTTTTCAAATACTTTGTCCTAAACTTTCATCAGCTATATTTGCATTAAAAACAGTACAACAAAAAATAGACTCTAAAACAAGCCTTTTATCATACTTTGGGTACTTTCACAGTATAATGAGTTACGCCTTATTGTTTTGGGGGTTTGAAGTAGGAAACAAGGATATTTTTCTTCTCCAAAAAAAGGCTGTTCGAGCTGTTTTTGGTTTATCCAGAACCACATCATGTAGACCTTTCTTTAAAAAACACAACATTCTGACATTATACGGACAGCATATACTCGACCTCTGTCTATCAATCCACAAACTATCCCCTTCGCTTGAAAAACACTCAAACCAACACAACCATAACACCAGAAATAAAAACAATTTTATACAAGCAAATCCTAAATCTCTGCGTATGTGTTTTCTAAACGTTGGTGTCCGCCTATACAACCATCTTCCATCAGCATGGAAGGAGCTAAACCAGACCCAATTTAGAGATACTTTGAAGATCTTGCTCATAGATGCCACACCTTACAGCTTTGAAGAGGGTGAGAAAACTTTAAGAAACATGAGGAGCAATACAATACAAAAATAGACAATTTACTTCCAACAAACCCGACGGACACAGACACAACATTCCTACCAACCTGAGTGACACAGACACAACATTCCAACCAACCTGACTGACACAGACACAACACTCCAACCAACCTGACGTACACAGACACAACATTTCAACCAACCTGACGTACACAGACACAACATTCCAACCAATCTGACTGACACAGACACAACACTCCAACCAACCTGACTGACCATTCTACCCCTCAGTCTACCTACCCCCTCTCTCTACCTACTCATCATAAAAATTTTCATTAGCACATGACGAATCAGCATCTGATAATATTTCTTCCACACTCTCTATCGATTCTAAGCCTGTAACCCATTTTAGTCAACCTACTTTAAATCCCACTACTATAGATTTCTCACCCCAATTATCTATTAACAAACCTACAACAACAACAATAGCAACAACTAGTGATAGGCGTACTAGTATACATACTTCTACATCAGTGCTAAATATTATATCTCATTCTGACCAAAACAAAATAGCTATTTTCCATATGAATATTGGGTCCCTCAGAAATAAAATAGATATGCTAGAGAGCCTATTAAGCAGCAGTTCATTTTCTCCTGCAGTAATTAGCATCACAGAACATTGGTTGGTATCTGGTGATGAGCAATATTGTAACATGACCGACTACCGTGTTGCTGTCTCTCGATCTCGATCAACTATAATTAGAGGAATATCATATGGAGGTGTCCTTATTTATCTTCGTAGAGACTTGAACTTTAAAATAATAGACTCCCTTAATCGATATTCTATTGACTCTATTTGTGAGGTAGTGGGGGTGAGACTCATTGACTATGACATTCTGGTTTTGTGTTTTTATAGATCTCCGTGTTATAGCAATTTTCGCCAATTCTACGAAATCCTAGAGAATATTCTAAATACAATCGGTGCGGATAAAAATTTATGCCTCTGTGGAGATTGGAATATTAATTTTAATGATATAAACTGCAACGAAAACAGGTCATTTTCTAACTTGATGGGAACTTTTGGTTTTGTCCGTACAGTATATGAATCAACCCGGGGAAATAACTGTATAGACAACATTTTTTTAAACTTTAGTAAAAATGAATTCCAAGCAAATGTATTAGATCCCGGTTATTCTGACCATAAGGCACAGGTAGTAACTATCCCTGTAGACTTACCTCCCGTTACAAGTAAAATAGTAAAGACGAGACCCATTACCGAAGCGGGAAAAATTTCCTTTCGTAATATTATACAGAGGTTAAACTGGGATTTCGCGAATGACTCAAACATAACCCCCGATAAAAAGTTTGAAATATTCCAACAAAACTTATCTGATGGGGCGAAAATTGCCTTCCCTAAGAAGTCTAAATTAATACAACAAAATAAAAAGAAAACTTTTAAATTCACTCCAGAACTTAAACGTCTACGCTCTGATCTACGGTTACTGAGTGAACTGCACAGCAGTTGTCCGTCACCCGATCTTGCTAGCAGAAAAAGACAAGCACGCCAAAAATATCGATATGCCCTGGACATACTCAAAAAATCCTTAAATGATAATCGGTTGGCGAGAACTGATAATATAAATAAAGCAGCCTGGGAAATAATAAATAACAACCATAAGATTAAGGAAAACTTGGCAGAAAAAAGCTCGATAACACCAAACGAGTTTAATGTAAATTTTTGCGATGGTCCTCTATCTCTAATAAATAATATTTCGCCCTCTTCTTTAGAACCCGGAACCTTGGTCTCACAGGTGGCTGTTGACCACATAGATGAAGATTTTGTTTTCTTAGAAGTAACAGGTAATACAATCCAGAATGTCATAAAATCACTGACTAAGAAGAAGGCTAGGGATTTTTTTGACCTAAATCTAGAGTTAATTTTAATTATTGCTGACTTAATTACACCTGTGCTTGCAAACCTTATAAATCTGTGTTTTAGAGTAGGTGTTTTCCCAGACTGTTTGAAGCATGGCCTAATTCATCCTGTGTATAAGAATAAAGGAGAGAAGAATTTAGCATCTAGTTACAGGCCAATTTCCATCCTGCCTGTTTTAAGCCTGTTTTAATCAGATAGTTATGTTCCTCAACTATTATAAATTGTTTTCACCTACCCAGTTTGGTTTTCGTAAACATCTTTGTACAACTGACGCTGTCAACTCTCTAACAAATTCAATTTCGGCCTGCTTCAATAATAAATGTCACCTTAAAGCTACTATGTGCGATCTTTCTCGAGCTTTTGAACTATTAAACCATGTCATTCTACTCGAAAAACTGCATCATTACAAGTTCAGTGGTTCGAGTATAAAACTGCTTAAAACATACCTCGAGAATAGATCGCAAATAGTGAAAGTCGGGGATAGTGTATCCGACCCGCGTTTAGTAAATACGGGAATACCTACCGGATCAATCTTCTTTAATTTTCTTAATATACATTAACGACTTACCAGCAAACTTGCCTGAGTATACAAGGGTCACTATCTTCGCTGACGACACCACTCTGTATGTCCAAGACAAAAATCAAGATGAACTCCTTCGTAAAAATAATATTGCAATAGCGCAAGCACAGGTGTGGTTTAATACAAACAGATTGCATCTAAATCAAGCCAAAACACAGCATATAATTTTCAGTTTATGTAGATTAGAAAATTTTGAAAATCCAGATTCGGTAGATCTGCTTGGATTTTGTTTAGATCCGCAACTTAGATGGCAAGCCCATGCAGATAAATTAGCGAAAAAGTTGAGTAGCCGTATATTCTTGCTACGTAGACTCCAGAAGCAAGTTTCCCAGTCTACCCTTAAAAACGCATATTACGGCCTTCTACATTCATTGCTAACATATGGCGTACTGTTATGGGGACATACATCCAGTGCTTCTCAACTTTTCATTCTGCAAAAGAAAGCTATACGCATTGTCAGTGGGGTGAAATCCTTCCCTATCAAACCACATGCCAAGCCACTGTTTATTGACCTTGGCATCCTAACGCTCCCTTCTATCTATATATTGCAATGTCTTCTGCATGTGAAAGAAAATTTAAGTGAATACAATACAGCCGTTCACTCCTACAACACACGGACAAGTAAAAACCTGGTCCCCGCCATACATCGTGTAAATAAGGCAAGAAATGGGACAAATTATTATGGCATTTCATTCTTTAACAAGCTACCGACAAACATTAGAAATTTACCTACTAAAACCTTCAAAATTGTGGTAGAAAACCATTTGAAGTCAAAAGCCTATTACTCTCATAAAGATTTTTTAATGGCTGATTTGGATGAATTCTGATATTTTTTGTAATTCTGTAACCCCATATCTATTGTTCACTTACCTTTCTTATCTACTACCTCTTCGCCAGCCCACACACACCCACCCACCCACACCCACACACACCTACACACACCCACCCACACACACCCACACACACCCACCCACACACACCCACACACACCCACCCACCCACACCCACCCACACACACACACACACCACCACCCACCCACCCACCACCACACACACACACACACACACACACACACACACACACACACACACACACCCACACACCACCACCACCACCACACACATACATATACACCACACTCACCACGGTTTGTAGACATTTTATAGAGATTTATGTACGTATTATTTTATTTTCTTTTTTGTGTTTTTTGACTTGTGTTTAACAATTAGTTTATATTGAAAAACATTAATAAAACATGAATTGAATTGAATTGAATTGACACAGACACAACATTTCAACCAACCTGACGTACACAGACACAACATTTCAACGAACCTGACTGACACAGACACAACACTCCAACCAACCTGACGTACACAGACACAACATTTCAACCAACCTGACTGACACAGACATAACACTCCAACCAACCTGACTGACACAGACACAACATTTCAACCAACCTGACGTACACAGACACAACATTTCAACCAACCTGACTGACACAGACACAACACTCCAACCAACCTGACTGACACAGACACAACATCTCAACCAACCTGACTGACACAGACACAACATCCCAACCAACCTGACTGACACAGACACAACAATCAACCAACCTGACAGACAAACAAAACCTGATCCCTGATATGGTTCTCTCTCTCTCTCTCTCTCCTCTCTCTCTCTCTCTCTTTCATTCCTTCTTTCTCTCGCCTTCTCTCTCCATCCATCAATTTCATCATTTCATTAAACAGCAAATCCCATCATCCCCCCATTCTGATTTTTTTTATTTTTTATAATAATTATTTAGTTTAGTTTAATTTTAAGCTAGTATATAATTAGTCCATAAGATGACGTTGTACACATTCGACCACGAATATTTTATGTACAATAAAATGATTTATTATTATTATAAATGCTAATCCACTAAAAGACTAAAAAACCGTGTGCAACATTAACAATTCCATAAAAAAACAAAATAAATCAGTAGAAATCTATTATTTGATAAGGCGGCAGACTCGTAACCTGGAGGTCCAGGAGTCTCAAGAACGTCAAAAATATAGTAAGACGAAAATGACATTGTGATTAACGTAAACATGGTAACTTTCTACTCCGTGAAATGTTTTTTTGTTGCTGAAGAAAACATGACAAGTAATCCTCCCATTCGTGATTTTGACCACATAATAATACGTCTTGGGCTTAGTTTTGGAATAATGGGAAAAATTAGACCAAGTAGGGCAGTAATAAAAGGCAATATTATTATTTTTAATTAATTTCTGTTAACATCTATGTCATTTTTTTTTGTTTTGTTTTTTTTTTTTTTTTTTTTTTTTGAGAGAGAGGGAAATCTTCAAAAGACGAGTGTGGGAGCATGATGAACAGTGTGGGATTTGTGCTGTAAACAGTGCACACCTACCCACTAAAACCTTCCTCTCATTTTAAAACACCTGGGTTCGGAACCGTTTGGGAGAACATTACTTCAAATGCAGGTGTTTGGTCCCGTTTCATAGGGTGTTCTCTTCTTATTTTCTCTTCTCTCTTTCGTTACTTCCATACTAATGTCATACCTGGACTCAATGAAAGCGCTCATGTTCAGGGCTATGAAGGTGAGCACAGCGCGCTTCAGCTGGGGAGCATTGTACGTGTCGGCAAAGCCCAGGAGATCCACTGCGTTCTTGAGTGTGAGGGAGTGCGTGAGACCCAGCTCTGAGCACTGCTTGAGCCTCTCTATGAACAGCTGATCCGCCACTACCAGAAGATTGGCCCAGTACTCCACGCTGTCGTACGACACTGGTTTCGAGGTGGAGTTGGAGTAGAGGAAGTTGATCACCTGAGAATAGGGGTTATCATAGTTGTATCATAGGTTATCATATTTTTTTTTTTAATAATTAAATGTCTTTACCTACCCACCGATATGTGACACTATACTTGTATCATAGGTTATCATATTTTTTATTTTCAATCATAGTTGTATCATAGTTGTATCATAGGTTATCATATTTTTTTTTTTTAATAATTAAATGTCTTTACCTACCCACCGATATGTGACACTATACTTGTACTGTTTTTGAACTGTACTTTTCTTCTCAATCCAAGAGACTAGTACAAATAATTATTAGAAGTGTTTTATTATTTTTTATTTTTTTAATAAGTATAATCTATCAGATATACCATATTTCTTTGTAAAATTGTTTATTTTTTTACATCTTTCTGTTAATCTTTTTAACTGTACTAATTTGAAAATAAAGGCGTCAAATCTGAACACGTAATAATAATAAAAGTTGTGTTTATTACAAGAGTAAAGGAACAATTATCCAAGTCCAATAATTTCAATGTTTCCAAACTTGGGGCTCCTATAGCCGACCTAATTTTACGAAACTGCTAACTTATCTTTCAAACTACTGAGGTAGAAAATTAGATAGCCTCCACACAGTTTAATCCCAGGTCAAGCTAAAGATCTAACGAATTTGCCACTCACATAACGAATGAAACGTTCTCATACATGCACTGACTTATTACTACAATTTTTTTCACTTCGATAAGAGGTAAATGATAAAATCAAAAGGCGTCTGAGCCAGAGTTCTCCACATCAACCTCACCCAGCCTGAGTTGCGTCGGACCGATTCACTCACCTCCTGTATTACAGCATCGGTCACTCTTATCAACCTCACCCAGCTTGGATCGGACCGATTCACTCACCTCCTGTATTACAGCATCGGTCACTCTTATCAACCTCACCCAGCCTGGATCGGACCAATTCACTCACCTCCTGTATTACAGCATCGGTCACTCTTATCAACCTCAACCAGCCTGAGTAGAGTCGGACCAATTCACTCACCTCCTGTATTACAGCATCGGTCACTCAACCTCACCCAGCCTGGATGGGACCCAGTCACTCACCTCGTGCAGCACAGCCCCGGGGATGGGCAGCTGCAGGGGCGCACTGGCGCCCCCCTCCCTCCACCCCCCACCCAGCATGTGGCGGAAGTACTCCAGACGGCCCGCCAGGAGGCACCGGTGCGCCTTGATCAGGGCGCCGTCAACACTCGTGAGGGACACGTCGCACAGCTCCGGGCACGCGTGACGGTCGAATGAGGGACACGAGGGAGTGGGCGCCGTCACGAGGGAGTCGGTCTCATCGTCGGGCTCCCGCAGCACGAGCGATCGATTCTCGCATCTGGCGAAAGAAAAATGGTTCACAAAGACGTGAACTGGCTGGGGGACTATAAACAGGGAGTAGACCAGCAGTCTGGCTGGGGGCTATAAACATGGAGTAGACCAGCAGTCTGGCTGGGGGACTATAAACAGGGAGTAGACCAGCAGTCTGGTTGGAGGACTAAAAATAGGGAGTAGACCAGCAGTCTGGCTGGGGGACTATAAACAGGGAGTAGACCAGCAGTCTGGTTGGAGGACTAAAAATAGGGAGTAGACCAGCAGTCTGGCTGGGGGACTATAAACAGGGAGTAGACCAGCAGTCAGGCTGGGGGACTATAAACAGGGAGTAGACCAGCAGTCTGGTTGGAGGACTAAAAATAGGGAGTAGACCAGCATTGGCTTGGTTCTGGGGGCCCTTGTCAATTATTAGCCCCCTTGTAAAGACAGTGGTAGAACTGCTTCGTCATTCCTCCACTGTCTGGCTACCATCGTTCACGATGACGCCACCCTATGATGAAAGACGTGAAGTAATCTAACTCTGACATTCCTTCACGTTTCCTAGAATTCAAGAAACATTTTACTATTCTCAATTTTCGGTGCATAATTAAACAGTAAACACAGTACACACTGGACATGGTAGGAGGCCAAAACACTGGTTCTGGCAAAAGGTTCAATACCCATACCAATCCTTTCACCACCATGCCATTAGGTGCACATGAACATGGAAAGTATTACTTCACGGACAGGAACCACCCTGTATCCTGGGACACCCTGTAGAGATATCTACAAGTAACTTTACTCGCATTCATGGAAATCTTTAATAAGATATTATGTAAAAGATTTCTCCCCGTAGTTCTAATTGAGTACCTCATTTTTAATTATTCTGTGCGGTTCACTTTTAAAGAAAACATACTCAAAAACGTCAGATTAACTTCACATCTCTTCAAGCCTGGGATCTGTTTGTTCAATTATTCAAACAGTTCAAACTATTTTATTAAATAAAATAAACTTTCTATTTGCAAAAAAAAATGGTAATTTTGTAAAAGTTATTGGCTTACTTGAATGACTTGAGCTTTTCCACCAAATCATCCACACGAAACCGAGTGGCACATTCCAGCACTTGCTTCAGCAGGTTCTCCTGTTTCGAGCTTTTGCCGTTCATTCTGAAAGTGAAATTATAATTAAAAATGAGAACAGTTCATGTTATCATATTTGTGTTCATCAGAATCGTGATGTCAATCACTCACACCGCTTAATTACCGTACTTGGGACACGAACCACCGACCACTAGGTTACAAGTGTGTCATCTTATCGATCAAGCTACTGAAGTTAGTTATTATATTTATTTTTTTTAATTTGGGTTTACCGTCGCTTTCAACTGCATGGTCATATCAGGGGGTGTTACCCTCCATTCGCAGGAAACTCACAAACCTGCAACCCACATGAACCTCACACAGCCTGGGTTTAGCCGGAATACCAGCATCATGTAATTATTTTTTTTAAGTGTTCATTATAGTAATGTTATTAAAATAATAAATTAATATTATTTTTAATATGATCAGTAAAATTATGATATTTTCATTTGTTGTAAGCCGTAAAATTGTATAGGATAGGACCTAAATGGGAAGTGCTGTGTCACTTCTCGTCCATCAGAGGGGAGACATACTACGGGATGGGCCGGCTACGACACAGACCACAAGCGTCTACAGTAGCTCCTGTTTCATGGCTACGAAATAAAAAAGGCTGTGAAACACTCATCTTTAAAAATAAAAAAATCTTTCGTGTAGATTGTCTAGCCGCACCGTTTTCTTCAGTTCAGGAGTCATGATCTTCAACCTTGAAGTCACGGTTTCGATTCCAAACAGACCGCTTTTGAGAAGAAAGCCACTTTGCTATACAACTACTTTGCTGTACAACAACTTTGCTATACAACAATTTTATCACACAACAACTTTGCTATAGAACAACTTTGTCCAATAGAAGTTGATAAGACCAAAACGTGTCTTAAGGTAGGATTACACGATATGGCAGAGCGACATATAATATAGCAATCTCCCTTGCTATAGCGTGTGATCGGTCTTTGTTTATATGACCATAGAACTATTTGGGTCTATGGCGACAAGTTTTTTCTATGGTGCCATAGACGTATAGCAGGATCTATGGCATTCGTGTGAGTGCTTCATCACACACAAGGTCTACAATATGATATGGTGACGACTGGCAGGCTTGTCTATGGCAAGGGGGAAGACATACAATGCCATAGAGTTTTTTGTCACATTATATGGCATCGTGTGAGTGCCATATACTTCTCGCCATAGAAAATATGGCATCTGTGCCATATAGTGTGATCCTACCTTTAGACGGGGACACGTCGGAGGAAGACACGAGAAAGTGTCTCACGTTCGTCGAACTATTAAATTATAACAAACCTGTTATAATTTAACAAAAATTATAATTTGTTTCTCTCTGCTAAACTCACCTGAACTGGCCCGGATGCAGCAAGGCGCAATCGTTGCTGTACACGAAGAGTAGGATCTGCTTGAATATCTCCGGCTGCACATTGTCCACTAGCACGGGGGCTCCGTCCACACTCGCGCACATATCATACAGACCTGCAATTCATCTCTATATATAAAACAGAAAAAAGCACTACCTACCTACCTACCTATGTTTGTTTGTTTGTCCGGAGTTGTTTAGCCAAAACGGTAAGAGATAGCGAAAAATGTCTCAGAATTGACCCCCCCAAAACCATTATCGCTTTGTCCAGAAAAATTATAAAAAGTTCAAAAAGGCATTGCTGTCCAGCAGTACGACCATGCCTTAGTAAATTTGAAATTTAGTCCAGTTGCAAAGCACGGGCAAACGGCTAGTTATTCATAAGATTGCATAAGCTTAGGAGATAACATTTTTTTTTTTTTTTTTTAAAGGAAGGGCGGGGAAAAATCTTTCAAAGACACCCAGGTCTTAGCCTGAGGTGTGGGATTTCCACCCACTAAAAACCCACCTTTCCTGATAGCATACTGCACTTGGAACCGAAATATTTTCATTACTTCAAGGAGATAATATTCAGAAATTATATTACTGTACAAATAAAAAGAACCACTATTCACAGTTCAATTCAATGTAAATTTATATATACGAGATAAAGAATAAATCAAAATCAAATGTCTCTTTCAAGGCACACAGTTTCTTACTTTCTAACATCTGAAACGTATAGAAAGTAAACGTATTATTTTATTTGTGGTGAAGCACAAGGCCTCTTCACAATTTTTTGTGGGTAGCGCAGCATTACTAAGAGCCTCCTTTACTCTGGTAATGCCGCCACTGGTCGTTACTCATACAAGTAACTACTCATTTTTCCTCACAAGGTATGAGTGGACCCCGAACATCCAAGTACAGAGCAGAAAAATTCCTGCCCCGCTGGGGATCGAACCCAGGTCACCGTGTGTGCAATGCCTAGCGCGCTAACTCACTCTGCCACGGTGACTACCACGTATAGAAAGTATTGTTTTATATATTACTTCCGATAATTTTTAATATTAGAAATCGGAAGTATTGTGTTCATTATATAAAGACATTTTCAACTGCTAAGATTAAGAGGTAAGGATAGAAATTAATGTAGTAATCCGAGAAAAAAAAAATTATGATTTACATCGGGCAAGAATTGAACGCAAGATCTTATCATTCACAGATACGCAGGAGCCATCTTAGATGAGATCGTCTTGCACAGGTTTTCAGATACTGTTTTCATTCAAATTGTTGTAGGGGCGTAACTAACGTTCCTCGCAAGGATTTACCCGACTTGTCCTAGCCCACGAAACTAATGATCTGCGGGACTAACCATCGTGCGAACACCAAAGGCTTTATATTTTAGCGATTTGTGTCAAATAATTAAAACTGTTTCATATGTATACTGTTTTTAAATATATATTATATTTTTACTTGATCAAAATTAAGCATCCAGTAAAGATGTCCACGGAAATTCTCAGACTTCTTTCACGCATCTATGCTTACTTCAGACTTTTCCAACTGACACATCGCGAACTCTGGATACGTAATAGTGCCCATGCCTTGAATACGTAGTTGTTACGTACGGCAAATGCCTGCATGAGCTGGTCTACGTAACTTGTGTCCGCCACATCGCGAACTCTGGATACGTATTGGTGCCCATGCCTTGAATACGTATGTAGATGGTACGTACGGCGGATGCCTGCATGAGATGGTCTACGTAACTTGTGTCCGCCACATCGCGATCTCTGGGTACGTATTGGTGCCCATGCCTTGAATACGTAGATGTTACATGAGCTTGTCTACGTAACTTGTGTCCGCCACATCGCGAACTCTGGATACGTAATGGTGCCCATGCCTTGAATACGTAGATGTTACGTACGGCGGATGCCTGCATGAGCTTGTCTACGTAACTTGTGTCCGCCACATCGCGAACTCTGGATACGTATAGGTGCCCATGCCTTGAATACGTATGTAGATGGTACGTACGGCGGATGCCTGCATGAGCTGGTCTACGTAACTTGTGTCCGCCACATCGCGAACTGAACTCTGGATACGTAATAGTGCCCATGCCTTGAATACGTATGTAGATGGTACGTACGGCGGATGCCTGCATGAGCTTGTCTACGTAACATGTGTCCGCCACATCGCGAACTCTGGATACGTAATGGTGCCCATGCTTTGAATACGTACATGTTACGTACGGCGAATGCCTGCATGAGTTTGTCTACGTAACTTGTGTCCGCCACATCGCGAACTCTGGATACGTATGGGTGCCCATGCCTTGAATACGTATGTAGATGGTACGTACGGCGGATGCCTGCATGAGCTGGTCTACGTAACTTGTGTCCGCCACATCGCGAACTCTGGATACGTATTGGTGCCCATGCCTTGAATACGTAGATGTTACGTACGGCGGATGCCTGCATGAGCTTGTCTACGTAACTTGTGTCCGCCACATCGCGAACTCTGGATACGTATGGGTGCCCATGCCTTGAATACGTATGTAGATGGTACGTACGGCGGATGCCTGCATGAGCTTGTCTACGTAACTTGTGTCCGCCACATCGCGAACTGAACTCTGGATACGTAATAGTGCCCATGCCTTGAATACGTATGTAGATGGTACGTACGGCGGATGCCTGCATGAGCTTGTCTACGTAACTTGTGTCCGCCACATCGCGAACTCTGGATACGTATGGGTGCCCATGCCTTGAATACGTATGTAGATGGTACGTACGGCGGATGCCTGCATGAGCTGGTCTACGTAACTTGTGTCCGCCACATCGCGAACTCTGGGTACGTATTGGTGCCCATGCCTTGAATACGTAGATTTTACGTACGGCGGATGCCTGCATGAGCTTGTCTACCTAACTTGTGTCCGCCACATCGCGAACTCTGGATACGTATGGGTGCCCATGCCTTGAATACGTAGATGTTACGTACGGCGGAAGCCTGCATGAGCTGGTCTACGTAACTTGTGTCCGCTTACTATTTCACATAATATACTTGAGTATTCAATTTTAAATATTTAGAACAGTGAACTAAAATTTAACATTGTTTTTTTTTTGTATTTTACTTAATTTTTTTTTTATTTTAGGTACTGGTTATTATAACAGATTTTTTTCAAAACGTAATCTTAAATATTATAAAATACTGACCATTAATATTTTGTAAAAAAAGTAAATAAGATATTATTATTATTATTATTTTTAGTAAAGATATACCATTGTCAATATTAATCGGCATGTCTAGAAAGATCTCACCCTCGAACACGTTCAAATTTATTAAGTCTGTTTGTTTTTGTAGATAGGCATAGCGACTTACGTCCCTATGACTGATAAAGTGGTTATCTTAGGTAGATGATAGAACGGTCACAGAAAAGATTTTGTTCTTTTTTAAATCTGAGTTCCTTGGTTGAACGTCGATACAGGCGGATCATAGTTTCTTTCAAAAACTTTTGTACTCCAGGTAACGTAGGGATCCGTTGGTTCGAATCCCACACAAAGCATGAATTTTTCCTCATTTATTTGAGTATATGACCTCATAATAATAAGACTCTGAGGGTTAGGTGGTAGAAAATCCTTTAAACATTAACCTTGCCTGGCGTTTACCTTACACTAAACAATATTATTAATATCACCAAAATCTATTTTCAGCAGTGGCAAAAGGTGAAATTTTTGGACAAAGCTACGAGTGTTGAGTGAAAGTTTTATTTTATTTTTCAATTTTTATTTATTATTTTGTTCTATTACTTACCTTTAAGTAAAGTTGTAAGTAGTTAGACATACATGTATTTATTATCTTATTTTAATTTATTTTAAAACGAAAAAATCCGCTACTGAGATGACAGATACATACATTAAGTGGAGTGTATGCCAGCCTCCGTGGCGTAACGGTTGTGACTAATGCCCGTAGTCCAGAGATCCTGAGTTCGATGTCCGGTTGGAGCAGACTTTTCGCACAGTAAATTCTGTTCGAACACGTGAGGCTGGCAATTCCGGCCCTACCCAGGCTGGGTGAGGTCAATGAGGGTAGCTGGTACGATTCGCAGCGAATGGAGGGTAAAACCCCCGTCCTGACTATCTCAAGTCAGGACATTAAAACCATATAGAATCTATGGACATGAAAGGAGCCTGGACATTTGATCTGGGAGTCCATATAATCCTCTCACCACCGTGATTTAGGTATCTATCCCTATCTCACGGACACGGAATTATTATAGTGGAGTGTACACGAACCTTTGCACCGCGAGGCCAGAATGTACTTGTGGGCGGGGAATCGTGTGGCCCCCACCTGGAACAACACGTCATGGAGAACATCAGACTCGGTGGCGTCGCAGAGGAGAGAGGCGAGCTGCGACTGGAACTGCGCTGATGTGACGCGGGGTATGGCGTCGGCTGCGAGGAGGAAGTCTAGGGGTCGGAACTGAGGAGAATGTATGAATGTGGTTTTATTGTTTATATGTCACAACTCTAGTGGGTAGCTCGACATACGAAATACTAAATTTCATCATTTGCCAATAAAAATAATAATATTGCCTTATTTATACTACCCGATTAGGACTATTAAGTCCCAATATTCTAGCAGAAAGCCCAAGACGTATTATTATGTGGTTTTTCCCAAATGGGATGATAACTTGTCCTGTCCCAGTTGGGTGTCGAACCCGCGATCTCTGGAACCTCTGGATTCACAAGGTGCCCCCTTTACCACTGAGCTACCGGGACAGACTACCGGGAAAGAGATACCAATAAGCATATTTCTCTATGGACAGAACTTTCTCGCCTTGTTAGATCGCCATAAATCGAAAAGAAACTGCACTGAGCTAGTTTGAATAATATAATAATGATACCTGTTAAACAGGTGTATATTTACAGGTTAAGTTATATACAAACACATTACAAGATTAGAAATATAATATGTATTATATTGTGCACTGGTAGTCAAGTGGTTAACGCACTAGTCTGGTAATCCAGGTAGCGTAGGGATCCGTTAGTTCGAATCCCACCCAGTGCACGAATTTTTCCTCATGAATTTGAGTTTGTGACCACAAAATAATAAGACTCTGAGGGTTAGGTAGTAGATAATGCTTTAAGCATTAACCTCGCCTGGTGGTTACCTTCCACTAAAGAGTATTATTACATATGGTTAAAAATATATACGTACCTACAATATAACAATAATAATAAGGTAGGTGTTTCACAAGCAAAATAAGAAAGGAGTGAGAAAACCAGTCAATTACCTGGAGAACAGCGAAGTTATAGCCCTTAGGATCGGACGTGATTTTGACGGCCCGATGTAGGTTGGGCAGCCGCTCTGCCCGCAGAGTATAGGAGGGCGTGACGTCACTAAGCAAGTCCTGGACCGTCAGGTGCTCGCCCTTGTGCTTCCTCTGCGAGGCTGCGAGACAGAGGGGCGCCCAGGGGATAATTAAGGACTGTTCACCCTGTCGTACTGATTCGTCAACCACACTAACTAGCTGGCTAATTAAAGCAGGCTTAGAACCAAAAAAAAAGCCAAGAAGGTTTCAACCGGTAGAAAATATTGAGAACCACAGCGATGAGCGAATAATACAATACAATGCTCTGTTTATCCAGCAAGAATGAGACTAGAAGAGTCCCTTTACTCTTACAAACTACAACACAGAATTAGTGTTAATATTTTCTTAAATGTCAACAATTTGGCAATGTCCTGATTTGAGGCTTCGGTCATTATTAAAAATATTTTTGTTGGTTATTTTTGGAATGAAAACTGATAGGTCATATTATTTCACCTATTCCTAGGACGGAAAATTTTGAGATTAAGGGTCAAATTATAAAATAAGATTACAACAAAGATAGAGAAGGAACGTCCCTTAAGTCGTACTTTCCACCAATCACAGCGCACCATATCTTAGAGATTAGGATTAGGGACTTTATTTCTTTATCCTCTTTGTAATCTTATTTTATGATTTAGCCCTAAGTGGAAGATGCTCCTTTGCCCATGTTACATAAGATACCTGTGTTGAAGCCAGCTTCTGTGGTGTAAAGGTTGTGACAGCTGCCCGTATTTCATAGATCCTGAGTTCGATTCCTGGTTGGGGATGGAAATTTTTAAAAGAAAATTCTGTTCCCTCCGAACAAGTGAGGCTGGAATTTCCGCCCCAATCCAGGCTGGGTGAGATTGATGTGGGTAGATGGTTCGATTCCCCGAAAACCCTCGTCCTGACTATTTGAAATCAGGACGTTAAAACCAAATAGAATCAGCTGGTCACAATAGATCTAACTTGGTCGCAGTGTTAATTGTAAGGGTTTTACTGAAAACCTTACAACCAGGTCAGATTTTTTTTTATTTAAATCATTTACTTTTTTATTTACAAAACATAACAATTAACAATCAACGAAAAGAAAATGAAATCAGATATTGTATGTAAAAATATAATTAAAAATTCGTTGAATATAAAAAAAAATATAAAAAAAAAGATTATAATAATACCTGTGTTGAGAGAAGAAGCAGTGCTCGCCTTCTGTTTCAGGTTTAGTTCGGAACTCAGGAATGTCTGGCCGTCCGTGGATACGAAGGCTAGGTGGTTGGACTGAAAGACAAACTGCCGCACTGACGTGTAGCGAAGTGAAACAAACACACACCTGTTGGAAATAAAAATAAATAGACCTTGCATTGGAAAAAGTGTCAAGTTTTCTCAATATCTATACCTCAAAAAAGTGTTAGTTTACCTCAATATGTATCTCAATTTAAACATAACTTTAAACAACACATTTTAAAACTATTTTGTTTAATCCAGATTGATTTTTCCAGTTGAATGTAATATTTAAATAATGTTATTCAAAAATTAATTTTCAATAGTAAATTAATATCTGTGTTAATATTTTAACAAACAAAATTCATGTTTCTGAAAAAAATTCATGAGCTGCAGATTCGTGATGACAGTGATCAGGTCCATGAAGTGAGCATTGACATTGAAAAAAATATCATACTTACTTACTTACTTACTCCTGAGTCTTCACAGACCACGAGGGTCCTTGACTTCCCACACCAGCCTTCTTCATTATTGTCTATCTTCTGCTAATGTTTTATAGTCTGTTTGAATATTGATCTCTTTTAGTATTTCTTTTACACCACCTTCCCATGTGTTTCTTGGGCGTCCTCTTGGTCTGATTTTGTCATAATGAAGATTTGATACTTTCTTAATATTTGATTGCGATTCAGCTCTTACAACATGTCCTGCCCATATCATGAAGAAAATATCATGAATAATAAAATTATTATTAGTACCTAGTGAACTGGGCGCATGATTCGGTCCACAGGAAGATGTCTCCCAGGTTGCTGAGCACAGCCAGCTTCAGATCCTCCCCCTCGTAGGGCGGCAAGCAAGAGGGGTGGGGCGCCTTGAACCTGCCGCCCGCCACGCCCATCTGCTCGATAGTCTGGACCTTGTGCGCTTGCCACTCGAACAGGATCTTCTTCCTGGGAGAGAGAAGGAGGAGGAAACGTAAAATTCGGTGGAAGAGAAAGCCACAGGCTTTAACCTCGCCCCTTGGTTCACTACATATTCTATTGTGTTTTTTTTTATCATGTCCTATTTTGTTGAATGTATGTAGTTGACCAATAAAGTGTTAAATAATAATAATAAAATAAAATAAAATATAATAAGTGACATGAGTCACATGAGACATTCACACAATTACCCGCAAGACCATAATGGACACGTGTACCATATTTCATCAAAATCGGACAAACAATGTAGATTTGTATTGATAAAAAACAAAAGACAGACAAACAAACAATTTATTTTTATAGATATAGAAAGAAATTCCAGAATAGGATTTAAAAAAGTTGTTGATGTTGTTGTAGCCAGCTTGGCTACAGCTGGAGGGGTACATTTAAAAAAGTCCTTTAAACCAATGGTTTTTTTTGGGTCCATTTATATGTGGTCGAATTCTCGAATAAAAATATGCTTTGGTGCTGGCTGGAACTCAAAAACCTCTGCTGTGGTTGAATTACAAGACTCAAAAGTCTAAGCACTCAACCATGAATGCATGTGAAAGTAATATACCCACCTCACGTGAAACGGCGATAACTTGCGGCACTCATATTGGTAGAATAGATAGATATCTGTGTTGTTCACTCGTACTGCCGTGGCAGTATTGCATGCCACGACCTCAGTAATCTGATCACTGTCCTTCAGAGGTAGTTTGCTTATCTGAAGAAGAAAAAAATACCAACATTTTTTGCTGTCGATTTTTTTAAACCTCTTGTCTTATTATTATTATGACAATAGAGAGGAATTATAATAATAACACTCTATAATAACATTATTATTATGTAATCACAAACTCAAATTAATGAGGAACAATTCATGCACTGGGTGGGATTTAAACCAACGGATCCCTACGCTACCTGGATAACCAGACTACCACGTTAACCACTTGACTACCAGTTACTCATCGTCGACAAAAAATCTAGGGCACTCATTTTAAGTTCTTAAAAATGAATGATGTCAATTCAAATGAACCGGTGCTACCCCCATGAAACTCACCCAACCTGGGTTGGCCGATAGTAGACAGCATCACAGGGATTCGAACTTGAATGATAACCCATCAAATAATTGATAACCCAACTATCCTCGCTGTGCGTTGCTTCACTTCATTGATAGAACGAGAACTGGTGTATTCAACGATCGACGCTGGCTTGACTTTTCTATCTCTCAAGAGCTGTCAAGTCTACCACTGGTGGCTTCTCTATATTTTACTTTTCCAGGAAACAAAAAATATCTTATAAGGGGTTGTATAAAAAATATAGGGGAGCCACGGCAACGATTTTTTCTTTTTCAATTTTAGAGAGTTAAGCAATATCATTATACAAATATTCATGAAGAGTAACATATTGATTAGCTATTCAAGTTTCTATCCAGTACATAAGAATTAGTTTCACAACAGTTCGATGAGCCGCCCAATATGAAACCAACTAGGTCTTGAGAAAAATTCTGAAAATACAGACTTAAAATAAAAATAAAGTGCCTAATGTTGGGAAAAAAAATAATAAATAAAACTTTTTTGAGGTTACTCCACGAATCAATTAACATCAATTTTAATTATTTTGTAATAAGAACCTCAAAATATAATGTGATTTTAATCATGTATTAAAAGTAAGAAGAGACATAGACGCATTAAAAAAGGTGTTACTTCAATTCCTACGTGTAACGTCTAGACTCACCACTTTGGGTTCAATCACAGAGGCACTGTTCACATTGGAATGGCCCAACTGGCCAGCGTGTATCCCGAATGTGAACACCTCCCGACTAGAGTAGACCACGGAATGGAATCGAGCACAGGACACTCCGATGAGAGGCTGGGAGGTCTTGAGTAGAGCTCGAGGTATGGGGGTGGGGGAGACGATGTGGGGAGGAGGGGGGGACAGCCCCAGGGCGTGGTAGCAGTTCAGACCACACACAAATACCTGTGAGCAGCATGTGAAGTTCTTGAGTGGGATACATTTTTTAAGATAAGTTTTAGAGTATTACACAACCTTTTTTATTTCGTAGCCATGAAACAGGAGCTACAGTAGACGCTTGTGGTCTATGTTATAGCTTGCCCATCCCGTAGTATGTATACCTAACCTCTGATGGGCGAGAAGCACCTATTTGGGTGCTCGGTCAACACGAGCGAAACCGGAATGTATACGATTTTTGTCCGCTTTGGGTTTCGAACCCGGGACCTTCCGCATGGTAAGCTAATCCGTGTCTCACATTAAATGCAATGATTCAAGGTCATAACTTACCAATCATTTTATATTGAACCAGGAATGTACCCACACATATCACACGAGCAGCATTTTAATAAGTCCGTTTTTTATTGGTTTCCATCATTAAAAAAATCCTCAGCTTTTATTAAAAATCGAACTGTTAGAATTAATAGCAGGGTGTAACATAAATTTAATTTTAGAAACAGCCATTGAAAAATACCAATTAAAACATCATTTTTGTTGATGAATTATTGTATATAACGAAATATTAGCATTTTAATGTTTTTAGTTATATTTGAAGACACAATTTAAATTTTCTCACCGATCCTGACACCATGAGGAAGACAGAATGATCTTGACTGATGGCTGCCATGGCGACTCCCTGTCTGTCCTTGTCCTTCTCAAAGTTGAGTCTTTTGGGTGACACCACAGTACTCTCAGATCCAAGGCCCAGTCTACCCCCTTGGCCATGCCCACATGACCATGCCTTGCCATCCACACTCACAAACACCGAGTGGAACTTGTCCATGCAGACCTGTACATGAAGTAAAAATGAAGCTTCAGAAATAATATATACATATAACAAAAACAAACTGATACCTGTATTTTATAACGAGGAAACTTGTAAAAATTTAAACAAGCATGTGTGTTAACTGTGTCTTATATGCACAATATTCTACTCAGACATGTACGACTATAGCATAGTATATGATTGCTGGCTTACTTGTTTCATGTTGAATCTTTTTAATGATTCTAAAAGTTCAGGAGTGTCTCTTGTTTGTTGAGAACCAGTGCCCAGATTGTAATTAGCATTTGTTCCCCAAATGTAGACTTCATTGGATTGGTGTAATGTGACATCTATTTGTCTATCCTTGATCAAATGATCACTTGGCCTCATCTCTTCATTGTCTAGAACTGTCATACTTGCTCCATGCTGGGGAAATAAACAGATTAAAAAGGATATCAAAAAAAATATTTGAAGATTAACACCAAACTTCCAGGTTCAGGGTGAAAGAGATTGTCTATCATCATAGGGTGTTGTCATTGTGAACGATGGTAGCCAGACTGTGGAGTAATGACTCAGCACTTCTACCACTGTCTATACAAGGAGGCTAATAATTGAACAAGGGCCCCCAGAACCAAGCCAATGATGGTCTACTCCCTGTTTATAGTCCCCCAGCCAGACTGCTGGTCTACTCCCTATTTATAGTTCCCCAGCCAGACTGCTGGTCTACTCCCTGTTTACAGTTCCCCAGCCAGACTGCTGGTCTACTCCCTGTTTATAGTTCCCCAGCCAGACTGCTGGTCTACTCCCTGTATGAGCGACGTGCGACTCAATATGAGCGACGTGGCCCCCCATGAAAAACAAACTTGCTGAGGGCCACGTTACACATATTGAGAGACAATCCTTTGTATCGTGGCCTCAGGGGAAAATCACGATTTTGGGTTTGGCGTACAAAGTGTTCAGGGTTATTAACCTCTGGTCCTATAAAATGTTATTTTTTATGAAGGAGTTGCAATATATTTATTTTACTTGTTCTGTTCTATCCCATTTTAATTCAATATTTTAAACAAATTGAAATATGTATAAAGTGGATTTTAGCAGTCTCAAAATTATAATTTATCCTTTTGTAAGAAACCAACCTCAGTAGCTTGATCAATAATGCGGTGGACTTATAACCTGGAGGTCGGTGGTTCAAGTCCCAGTTTCAGCATAGATTTGGTAAAGCAAGATTGAGTAGTTGTTATATCACGAAAGTGATTAACACAAATATCATAACTACTTTTGTAAGAATTCAGAAAACCTTGGAGTAAAATGAAATATTGATATCTGCTTACAACTATTACAATTTGTTATCAGAATCAGCATGATTGCAGAACAGAAAGTCAAGGGCCATTGGAAAAGCACTTTATCTTTGTTCATCATTTAATGATACCACAATTAATTCATGTATCTGAATTACTAACTTGTAAAATAAACTGTAAAACTATTAAGCAATAATCCTTTGGCATGATACATGTTTTTTTACAGCAATAACATTACCTTTGCAAGGAGTACTGTCACATCAAGCTGCCCATAGAATATACTGTGATGTAACGGAGTGTAACCAGATTCTTTATCTTTGAGGTTGATATCAGCCTTGGCTGATGTGATGAGCCATTTACACAGGTGTTTTTTTCCACATGCAGCAGCAACATGCAATGCAGATCTGCCATGATCATCAAGTATCTACAAGAAAAATTGTAATGAAAAGTAATAATAAATTTCAATGTATCTTTTTTCTCAATACTAATTTTTCATACACTTATCTATGAATCCCATACATTGAACCTTCTCAAATTTATTTTTCTTGGAACAGTGATTGAATATAATTATATGTATACTTAGATCAGTTAGGAGTTGTGTGTAGTAAATGCCCTTTACTTACAAAAACAACAACAAATGGCTAAGAAGCTGTCTCTGACCATACAAACTAAATGTCTATGGTGGCTTTGTCCTAGCTATGTGACTAGAAAAAGAAATTCTTCCATGTACAGTTGATATATCTTGTGTGAATTAGTGTAGTGTAGAGTAGTCTGAAGGGATTAAATTGCATAAAATATTATAATAAATCCATTATATAATTTTCTAGAACATGTATACATTGGTACATTTTATTTATTTGTTGATAATAATGAATAATTTGTTCATTTTTTGTATACAGAGGACTCATCCTAAGCCATTTCTATTTGGCTTCTAAGATGATTCATCCTTCTTTTTTATATACAGAATGGGCTTCAGGACTATGGATAGGTAGAAGGAAAAATCTCTAGTAGAGATACCTCCTACCATGTTGGAAGACTGGATATGTGAAAATAGAAGGTCATCCCATAAGAACTAGGTCTGTCTCCTGCTCCCAAACCACCGCAGACTGACATAACCCATTATAACTAGGTACTTCTAGTATGACCCCTTGGAGTATGTTGGTACCTTGGTACTGTTAATGTGTACTGCAACTTTTGAAAATGGTATAATCCAACACAAAACCTAGTAAAATTAACTTACATGTCCACAGTTAGCACAAACACAGTAGATGAATGAAGCCAACTGGTTATCACTGACAGACCTCAGAGTGATAGCAGAGGATATTTCTGATCCATGAATATCCAACCGACATTTGTGCGTGCATTCATGCTGGAGAAAGTTCTTCAACATTTCCTACACTTGATGAAGACTGTGACTAATTGGAATGGCTTTTAGGATAGCTGTAGTTTTCAAAATAATAATCTGATATCATTGAAACTGATAGCTTATCATTCGTTTGATTTTTAAATTTTGAGGATTTGTCTTTCTGTTTACGTTTGGTTGTCCTTGCATGAGTTTTTTCATCTTCTACCAATTCACTCAGTTTAGTCAGATAATTTTAGAAAGATTATCGGGTCCAAAAGTTAAAATCTATTTTTGGGAAATAATCTACCAAATGACCTCAAAGTATTAATCAAATTTCCGAAAGACTAGTAATCTGGAGAACGGTGGTTTGAGTCCGAACTAGAGTGATACGTTCTCAAAAAAAATATTGAATTATATACTGATGCGTTACGGCCTATCGCCTTTCCGCAAATGCCTAAATTTTAACAAAAAATAAACAAAATCCTAATAAAAAATCAAAGCCAATAATTAACTAACTGAACCACACACATTTCTCCCTATCTTTTTACCGTTATGAATCACCTCAAACTTCCTTACTCCTCCCCATATTTGTCAACCTGCTAATCTAAACCAGGCCCCATAACTGATATTACGTATCCTAACTTTGTGTACTACCCCATGGTTTACTACCCTATTCATCCCTACGTTTCCCCATATTTCTTTACCTTGATGACTATCTTTTATCCCCATGTTTCTTTTACACATCCTATCTTTACCCATCTTTTCCGTGTTAAAATGGCTGGATCTATGTATTCTCCCTATCCTTGATTTTCCTATAAATACCCCCGATTTTTTCACCTATCGAACAGTCCCTTCCCAACCTTCTTCGACAATTAGTCCACGCTACTCAGAACAATTTTTTTTAAATTCTAAATCGCGATCTTTTTCATGTCTGCTTAAATACTCCTAGTCCGTCCGTGTTAAGTTCCCTCGTTGTGTTTCCAATCTGTGTGTGTGTGTGGTGCAGTGCAAATAATTTCTTACCTTTAAATCATACCATCTAACAACCCAACTTTTTTTTATTATTGTCTAAACTAAACTATAATTTACAATCCCAACTCTAAGCTACATTACTTTTCCCAAAAACAGTTTTTTTTTTTTTTTTTTAATAAACAATTCGGCATTTATGCCAACTAAACCATTTTGTCCATTAGAAACCTTTGCGATCTCCTTAATCTATTACAAGGCTTAACCGAATCAAATTAAAACTTTCTAATTTATCTCCGTGAATAGTGACATGTGCATTAAGTAAACGGTGCCAAATAAGTTACTTAACTGCTCCAGATCGCTAATATGAAAATAACATAAAAAATATATCTCTATCAAACTTCGTCCGCCCTCTAACCTAATTATTGTCAATTACCCTAATGGGCCGTCAAACATTTTCTATTTCCCCTAGAATAACGATAATAATTGAAATGAGCCTAGACTCGCTATTCGAGGCGATCAGCCAAGCCCAATTTCTTTCACCTCCGAACTTTCCCCGCATGGTGTCCCCCGCTCCGTCTCACATGAGCCTGTGTTCCCCAGCGGACTACACAAACCTAGACGAACCCGAAGGACCCCCTGCACCCTTGAATTTATCCATTAGAATCGTCACCCGCTCACCTCCTGAACCAGTCCCTGTCTCACCCTCATCTAGTTCTTCTTCAACTTCAACCACGCCTTCCCTCCGATCCACGACTCCCCCCATCGAGTTTGCTCCTGCGATGATCCAGCGGATGGTTGCAGCGCTCGAGACGCTAGCGGAACACGCTACACACCGCTGCTGTGGCCAACATGCTCCTCCCGCTACCACCTCGACTGCATCATCCGTTCCCCACGCTGCTCCCGCTACCACCTCGACTGCGTCATCCGTCCCCCACGCTGCTCCCGCTTCACCGACTACACCCTCTGCTTCCTCTCCGCTCTCAGATCACCCCAGTCCTGCACCTCAAAGACGTTCCTCAATTGAGGAAGTTATAAACAGCGTAGCAAGAGACTCGTCGATCGTCCCGACTTTTCGTCCCACCTCCGCTCGTCCCGCTCAGCATAAGCGCCACAGGACGCACACCCGTGCTGCTGGACGACCCTACAAGCGACATTGAATCTCTGTCCCTTTCTGCCGTAAATATAACGCATGACTTCCTCTCGAATTTTTGTCTCCTAACACTATTCCTCTATAAATAATAGCATTCCCTATGTTTATCTTACATAGTAATTTACCTCACTTAACCCATATTTGAATACCCTATGTTTACTTAGCTTAACCCCATAATATCCTTTCCTATGTTTATCTTACATAGTAATTTACCTCACTTAACCCATATTTGAATACCCTATGTTTACTTAGCTTAACCCCATAATATCATTCCCTATGTTTATCTTACATAGTAATTTACCTCACTTAACCCATATTTGAATACCCTATGTTTACTTAGCTTAACCCCATAATAGAATTCCCTATGTTTATTTTTCATAATAATTTACCTCACTTAGCCCATAGTAGGTCAACCCTATGTTTACTTATCTTAACCCCATAATATCATTCCCTATGTTTATCTTACATAGTCATTTACCTCACTTAACCCATATTAGAATTCCCCATGTTTACTTTACACATCACACTACTTAGCTTAAACCCCTATTTGAACATAATTTTTTATCAATTAAACCTAAGTGAATTTTTTTTTAATGTGAAACAAACCAATGTTCATATGTCCTGTATAATATTTCTCGTGTTTTATTTAGAAACAATAAACTCACCCTTGATGTACATACTTTCAAAATTTACAAGATTTGTTTTATATTTCCTTTGAAGTAGGTATGGTCGAAAAAGATATTTTTTTTTTTTATATATATTTTTTTTTATTATTATTATATTGATTCGTAAACGATGTATCCATAACAATATTTCAACATCACCCCTTACGGGCGTATCAATAAATAACGCACAACCCTATACGTATCAATAAATGACACCCAACGACGCGGCTCGAATACCCTCGACCATACCTCACTTCAATAATTTTTTATTTTTTTTATTCAATATGTATAATTTTCTCCCAAGATTTGTTCAGTTTTCTGTTGTTAACTCATAAACACAGTGGCGCCCTATGTATATACTTACTCTTACCATACTTTCATTTTAGTTATTAGTTATTGCACCAGATCAACACAATTGGAAACACAGTAGGGAAAACACACGGACGAACACACATCTTCATATTAAAGTTTTATTAACCATATTTTTGTGTACTTTTTTGCATGGAAACTTTTTGTAATTAATTGCATGTCTTCTCTATGCATGAATCCCAAACCTAAAATCAACCTTGTATCGCGTACGATTACGACGCGCTCATATACCAAAGCTTTACAACGAGAAATGGCTACTCACGAAGAAGACAAAAACAACTCGTTCACAGCTCCAGAAGAACTCAACGGTCAAAACTCTTCAATAACAATGAACTCCAATGACCTTTCCGATATTCATAATCACGATCCACCAAGTTCTAACCTTAACGAAATGGAACAATTTCAATCTAGGAATAACCAACGCACCAGAACAACATCTGTAGGCTCAAACATTTCTACAGTAGGAGATATTGACGATACGATTCCACCTAGCAACATTCAAACCTTAGAGGTCACTCAACTTCCCGCACCTCCGAACGATCCATTCTCTGGAGCACCCGCGCAGACAATACCGCCTTGTTCTCTTCCCCATACTGAGATCAGTGATAATCTAGACCCAAATAGAAATGCGAATAAAAATCGCACCCACAACAGGTCAACCCATAATCCCATACGAGTCAACTTGGCGAAAGATCATTCGCCCCACAGCTCACAAAACTATTCTGCACATCACGGACAATCAGCACAACCAAACTCTACTCCACCACCACCAGGCCAATTCCCCGAAAACCAATCGTTGTCATTCTCACAGATCATTCTCCTACAGTCTCAGCAGATACAACAATTACTTCAGATGATGCCTGCTTTGATGAA
Source organism: Bactericera cockerelli (assembly GCA_024516035.1). Classification (NCBI taxonomy): domain Eukaryota; kingdom Metazoa; phylum Arthropoda; class Insecta; order Hemiptera; family Triozidae; genus Bactericera; species Bactericera cockerelli. Next base: position 27,588 of record JAMCCL010000299.1, read on the forward strand.
TAGTCGAAATGAATCACCTCACCCCTCACATACTTCTATTCTCCCGACATTTTCTCTACCTCCCTTGGATCAGTTAATGCCCCAATTCTACGGAAAGGATGAAGATAATCCCTTAGAATTTATAAACAAGTTTAATTCCACTCTTCAAACTTACAATATACCCTTAGACACGTGGAAAGCTGTCATGAGAAACCAATTGCAACACTCTGCCAGATTATGGTTCGACAGAAACTCCTCCCGCTTTACCTCATTCCAAATCTTTTGCGATTTGTTCAAACAACAATATAACAATTCTACGGTACAAACCAGACTCAAAGCACAATTCTACAGTAACCAACAGAGTCTCTCAGAAAGTTCTGTGAATTTTATAAACGCCAAATTAAAGGCACACCGAAGATTATTCCCCAGTCAACCCGAAAATGACGCCATCGAGGATCTTATGCAACTCCTTCACCCACGAGTTCAGGTGCATCTCCTACAAACACCGAGTAACATAGATGATTTGTTACTTAAGCTCGAGATTATAGATAAAGCACGGAAGGTCGAACCTGACAGAACAAAATTCGTCACCAAATCCGATAAACTTGAACAAACAAAACCCAATACAACTTCGGAAAACAAACCTACATTCCAGAAACCCTTTTCCAACTTCACCTTTGGCGACAAGAAAAATGCTCAATATCCTGATTTTGTCCCGAACTGCAGATTTTGCCCCGAACGACATTTCCACAAAGATTGCCCAGTCTTAAAGAACCAGAGAGAAAGACGTGAACCAAATTCTTCCCCTTATGCGACAAACAGCCCTCCAGCTCCCATTCCACTTCACCCCACTAATGCAGACATTCAGTCTAAACCTGGATTCTCTAAATGGAACAACGCACCACCCAATAAACAGCACGCTCCTCATCCCTTACATCATACGGCAAATAATTCAACGCAAAATAAACCTCATGTTACCCAAGTGAATTCTCCCTATGTCTCTCCATCTATTTGTATAAAGTTATTTGACAAATACCAACCGGTTATGTTAGACTCCGGTGCAACAAATTGTTTCATAGAAGAAAAGTTTCTCCCGCCAGACACTCCTCTTTATCCTTGCTATGATATTGATATCACGGACGTCAGCGGAAAAGTAGTCAATGTCATAGGACAAACTCCCCTACGCTTTACCCTCGGAAAACAAGAATACCTAGAAGATTTTCGCATCATTAAGGAAATATCAGTCCCTATAATTTTAGGAATGGCTTGGTTTAATAAACATAGGGCTATCCTAGACTTCTCACGTAACATGCTAATAGTAGGAAATTCAGAGAGAGAAAACCTACCCTTTCTTCAAAGAACATTAGAACAGATGAGACGAACTCCTCAGATTTCTTTTGAAGAAGTACAACATGGCTTTCCTGAAGAACAGATCCCAGCTTTTCATTCATTACTCTCCGAATACGCAGATGTATTCGACACCACCATTCTTCAACAGACCACAGCCACCGAACATCATATCCCTTTGACAACCACCAAACCAGTTTTCGTTCACCCTTATCGTCTGTCTCCTCGGAAACAAGAGTTTGTTAGACTCCAAGTCACGGACATGCTCACCCAAAACTTAATTGAGACTAGCGACTCCCCATATTGTTCGCCAATCGTAGTAATAGAATACCCCAATCAAGAAAAAGAACCCCGCTTCTGCATCGATTATAGGAAACTCAATGAAATCACTGTAGATCAAAATTGCCCCAGTGTGAATATACATGAACTTGTACGTAACATTGGAGACTACAAATTTTTTTGCACAATAGACCTAAAGAAAGGTTATTGGCAAGTGCCACTAGCTCACGATAGTAGACCCTGTTCAGCTTTTTCCACCCCATCAGGCGAACACTACCAGTTCAAGGTTATGCCATTTGGCCTCAAAGGCGCTCCCGGCACCTTCATTAGAATAATGGGAAAAGTACTTCAAGATCTCATCGGAAACATCGTTGAGGTATACTTAGATGACCTCATCATAACAGCTCAAACATGGGACGAGATGCTGCTCAACCTCAGACTAGTCCTCGAACGGCTACGTCTATATCAACTTACAGCCTCACTCAACAAATGTCAGTTTGGACGAACTGAAATTAAGTACCTCGGTCATATCATAACTTCCGAACACAATCGAGCTCCAACAGCTCATATAACCGCCATTCAACAAAATTCTCCCCCTCGCACAAAGAAACAATTGCTCTCATTTCTAGGAACGTGTAATTGGTTACGTGAATACTTACCTCATGCCTCAGAAGTGATGGCACCTCTCTACAAAACTACTTCCCGTAAACCTTTCAAATGGCACGAGTCAGATAATAAAGCCTTCGAGAGAGTAAAAGAGGCTTTCCCCCAGTTAGAACCACTTCACCGACCCAAAGCGGATCTCCCCTATGTTCTTCAAACCGACGCGTCAAAAATAGGATTAGGAGCGACTCTATACCAACAAAATGGTAATCAGAAAAGAATCATTGCCAATCTCTCTGCTACTCTAAGCGATACGGAACAAAAATATTCCTCTAACGAAAAGGAATGTTTGGCTGTATTATGGTCCATCAAAAAATTCAGACCGTACCTAGAAGGTCCGAAATTCATTCTCCGCACCGACAATCGCGCACTTATGTGGTTGGATAAATTTAAAGAGGAAAGATCAAAACTCACTCGCTGGGCTTTAACCTTGCAAGAATATGGGTGGTATGCATAGTCATTCCTCAAATTGAGATCTCCTCAAATCAAGCATCCCTCGAAGTCTTCCTCAATGGAGGACGGTTCCTCAAATTGAGTATTGGTTCCATTGCATAGACAACTCCTTGAGTATGAGATGGTCCACCAGTGTTGCCAGAACTAAAACCCTGATTTTAAGCGTGACGCATGCGCACATCTATGTTTATTATTTTCACTGTCCACAGAATTTCTCCAAGAAATTTTTACTTTCGACTTTCGAGACCAATTGGATGAAATTCAGTTAATTATTTTATTTTAATTAAGTAATTCAGTTTTCGTATTATTTATTATAGATTGTTTTTAATTGAGTGGGAGTACCTATCGAAATTCGCCTCTAAGAGAAAAGTCGGTCAACACCACGATTTTCTGATGATTCAAAAATAATAAACTGCCAATTATGGACACAATACTTCCTCATGAATGACAATCATAATTTTCGACTTAACATTATCGCTAAATTTTGAGATTTTTTACTGAATCTCTTGTATCTAGAAAAGTTCTCAAACAATTATTATCTTCAAATCGTGAAAAAAAAACACTGCCAATTATATGGACACAATACTTCCTCGTGAATGACAATCATAATTTTTGACTTACCACTATCGCTAAATCCTGAGATTTTTTACTGAATCTCTTGTATCTAGAAAATTTCTTAAACAATTATTACCTATGTTCAAATGGTGAAAAAGTACACTGCCAATTATGGACACAATACTTCATCCTGAATGGTAATCATAATTTTTGACTTTCTGTTATTGCTAAATTCTGAGATTTTTTGATATGATTATTTTAAAACAAACTTTCCACTATTATAAATTAATAGAAAAATACGCTAGAAAAAGTAGGGTCAAGGGGGGTATTTACGAACAGGGGGTAATTACGAACAGTGGTCATTGTGCCTAAACAGGATAAGATATTTCGAATCTGGTGGTTGAATACTATTATTTTGAATTGTTTTTACAGGTTGAACACGAGTTTTCGATAGTATTTATTTTCAGTTGTAGTTAGTAAGCTAGTGAAAATAGATCTATCAAAAAAATTGATTTTTGAAGTTTTTGATTTTTTTAAAACAATTTTTTAGGTAAGTGTTACTTGAATTTTTATCATTATTTTACTTTTAATTATTGATAAGCATGATTTTGGTTATTATTTTACAAAAATAATTGTTTTAACCATTTTTTAAGTTATAGTTTTTGGGTGTTCTTAATTACCCCCGCATTTTTTTACTATGGGGTAATTACGAACGCATATTTTGGGTGTTTGTTTTACCCTATAACTTTTTTTGTATTTATCAAAACACTCAGAATTCCCCGGAACTACAAGATGAAGAAACCACCTCCTTTGTATACAGAAGCACAAATGATATCTGCTATCGTATTAGATGTTTTTAATGGCAACCTGGCTGTCAGAAGAGCAACGGCAGTGTTTTGAGATTCAAAGTAGAATACAAACCAAAGTAGAATTTTCCAAACGTAAGGCTCAAAATCCTGAAATACTGGGAGGTTGTAAGAAGTACCAAGATATTAGTACCCTAATGTATTGGACCCAATGAAGGTATTTGTGTACTTGAACATAGCAAAAGAAAGGAAGAAAAATGAAAGTGTAGAAAACAAAAAGAAATATAGGGAGAACAGTTTCAAAAAAGAAGAAAGAAATGAAGGTAGAAGAAGACAAATCTGAGATTGACAATGACCTAGAAACTATTGATAAGACCAAAATCTGTAAAAAAAAAATAATTAAAAAATATATAAAACACCTTTCAAAAGCTCTCATAATTAACTATTACTATTATTATGCTTTTATTACCAGCCTCCATGGCGTAACGGTTGTGACTACTGCCCTAGTAGATCCTCAAAGTTCCTTAGTCGACTTCCCGTTCGGCAGCAGACTTCTTTCGCACGAAATGAGGTCTGTCCCCTCCGACCAATGTGAGGCTGGGATTCCGCCCACCAGCTTGAGGTTAATGTGGGAGCTGGTACGATTCCCAGCGAATGGAGGGTGAACCCCCCGTCTGTCTACCTCAAGTCAGGATGTTAAAACCAAATAGAATCAATGGACTGAAAGGACCTAGCATTGATTGGGGTCCTATAGATCTCACACGGATTTGGTATCTTTACCTATTCAGACACAAATTATTATATTATATTATTTGCAGATAAGAACCCTATTTGATAAGTGTACTTCTTTAATTCAAAACCCACTGTCATAAATTTGCATATTTCATACATTAAAGAACAAAGTACAAATTTGGTTAATTATTTGTAATAAATCAATAGCCATTAAAAATCTTTTTAATAATGTTCGCATTTACCGTCACGTAATGAACAGGTGGTAAATAGACACACAAAGTTACAATTTTTATAATTATTAATGTAATACAAAAAAATTGCATTAAAAAGCAATAGGTTACAGTGTTATAAATGTAGCCAAAATCGTCTAATACCCCTTGACCAATCAAATTAAAAACAACAAATTTAATTCTAAAATTATTGAAAGTATAAATAATATTGATAATCCAATATTATTGCCATGATTATTTAAAACAGACTTTCATTATTACAAAAACTTGAAAAATACGCGAGAAAAAATAATCAAACTGAAAGTGATACAAAACAAATTCAAACTGATAAAAGCACAATTAGATTGAGGGAAGGTTTGAGGTAGATCCAGATCTACCTTGAAACGAGGAGCTGTCCTCAACTATTGAGGAGCCTTCCTCAAAAAATGTAATCGAGGGAGGTTCATGCATACGAAAATGCTATTGAGTGAAGTTTTAAGGAAGACCTCAATTTGAGGAACGACTATGCATACCACCCTATAACTTCAAAGTCGAACATGTCCCCGGATCCCAAAACTTATTACCTGACAGTCTTTCACGCAACCCTTTGCCCGAAACTTACACTGATTCTGTCTCGTCAGATCTATTTCCACCATTGCCCGAAAGTACAGACATACCGAGTCTGCAACACGCTAACATCTTTTCTCTACAACCCAACTCCGTGACTCTAATGACAATCGTTAAGGACGCCCAAAAGAAAGATGATTGGTGTAATGAACAAATCATCAATTACGAATATTTGTTACAGACACGTGAACAAGATATTCACTCGGAAGACGAAATGTTTCTCCGCCATCACCAAGTAATCAACGGACATCTTTACGTTCGACCCAGAGAAACTGATGATTGGTTTATATATGTACCTCAGTCATGTGCAGCAACCGTCATCAGACATTTTCACGAAGATCCATTATACTGTCACCCAGGCATCAATGCTACCACTACTTTGATCAGACAACAATATTACTGGCCAAAACTACATAGAGACGTATGCGAGTACATACAAATTTGCGAGCCATGTGCCAGAACTAAAGTCGCCGGCAGAATAAAATCTCATCCCTACAAAGCTCGTGTGATGACAGAAAAACATCACACATGGTCCGTCGATTTAATGGGACCTTACACCCCTTCGTCCAAAGGAAACCAGTACCTTGTCGTAGTAACGGACATTTGTTCCAAATGGGTCGAGGCGAAACCTATTCGCAAAGCTACCACCTCCGCCATCGTCCAATTTTTGGAAGATGATATATTTTCTAGATATGGATATCCGCGCTGTATTATAAGCGACAACGGAGCACAATTCACTTCACATGAGTGGAAATCAGCCTGTCAAAGCTGGAATGCTACCCACCTAACGACCGCCAGCTACTCGCCCTGGCAAAACCAAGTTGAACGTAGAAATCAAAGCATCAAGGACAAACTTCGTGTTCAGTTGTTAGATCAGCCCCACAAGCGATGGGATAAAGCGATTCCCAAAATCCTGTTTTCTCTCCGGAATTCAATAAACCAAGCTACTGGAAAGTCCCCCGCAGAAATATATTTTAACCAGAAACTCTACCACCCGCGAGAAGGAGAGGCGCATTCTATTACATCGTCAAAAACGCCGCCATCACTATTTCCTCATCACCGCCAAGCAATTATTCAACAGACCAAGTACATCCAGCGGTACGAGAACAAAAGCAAATCACCTAAATTACATCCTGTGAATTCGATCATTTATATTCGTAATCACGAACTTTCCAAAGCCTCTCAAGGTTTCGTTGCTGCCCTAGCGCCGAAATGGATTGGGCCTTTCAAGATTACGCGCGTATTCCCTTCAGGTGTTTATCAGTGTGTATCACTACAAAATCCCTCAGACATTCGCAAAGTATCGCATAGAGACTCTCAATTGCGATATTCTTCTCCTAAAACTCGGACCACACTTACAAATTATTATTACAATCAACGCAACAGAAATTTTCAAGAACCCATTGCAACGACGGAATCTTGCCATGAGATCGCAAATAATCAAACTCCCTCAGAACGTAGTTCATATTCTTGTGACCTTCATACCCTCCACGATCCTTCGTTTATCCCCCGTAAACATTACTCTGCGTCTCGAAGAGAACCAGACAAAAGGAACAAGCGTCTAGAATATGTTCGGAACCCCTCTTCTTCAGTGAACACTTATCCTCACGCTCAGTCTGAGCCTAAACCTTGTGAAGTGAGAAGGAAGCGAAAAGACAATCAAAAATATTTCGGGGACGAATGGCATAACAATCCTAGGCATTAGTTCTTAATCACTAAACTTCTTCAATTTTGCAATTAAGTTCATCAAACCTAAAATCATTAACATACTACTCTCACCAATTTTATACGATAAACACCCACTCATTTACCCCAATTTTTGTAAAATTTAGGCACCGCCAATTGATGCGTTACGGCCTATCGCCTTTCCGCAAATGCCTAAATTTTAACAAAAAATAAACAAAATCCTAATAAAAAATCAAAGCCAATAATTAACTAACTGAACCACACACATTTCTCCCTATCTTTTTACCGTTATGAATCACCTCAAACTTCCTTACTCCTCCCCATATTTGTCAACCTGCTAATCTAAACCAGGCCCCATAACTGATATTACGTATCCTAACTTTGTGTACTACCCCATGGTTTACTACCCTATTCATCCCTACGTTTCCCCATATTTCTTTACCTTGATGACTATCTTTTATCCCCATGTTTCTTTTACACATCCTATCTTTACCCATCTTTTCCGTGTTAAAATGGCTGGATCTATGTATTCTCCCTATCCTTGATTTTCCTATAAATACCCCCGATTTTTTCACCTATCGAACAGTCCCTTCCCAACCTTCTTCGACAATTAGTCCACGCTACTCAGAACAATTTTTTTTTAAATTCTAAATCGCGATCTTTTTCATGTCTGCTTAAATACTCCTAGTCCGTCCGTGTTAAGTTCCCTCGTTGTGTTTCCAATCTGTGTGTGTGTGTGGTGCAGTGCAAATAATTTCTTACCTTTAAATCATACCATCTAACAACCCAACTTTTTTTTATTATTGTCTAAACTAAACTATAATTTACAATCCCAACTCTAAGCTACATTACTTTTCCCAAAAACAGTTTTTTTTTTTTTAATAAACAATTCGGCATTTATGCCAACTAAACCATTTTGTCCATTAGAAACCTTTGCGATCTCCTTAATCTATTACAAGGCTTAACCGAATCAAATTAAAACTTTCTAATTTATCTCCGTGAATAGTGACATGTGCATTAAGTAAACGGTGCCAAATAAGTTACTTAACTGCTCCAGATCGCTAATATGAAAATAACATAAAAAATATATCTCTATCAAACTTCGTCCGCCCTCTAACCTAATTATTGTCAATTACCCTAATGGGCCGTCAAACATTTTCTATTTCCCCTAGAATAACGATAATAATTGAAATGAGCCTAGACTCGCTATTCGAGGCGATCAGCCAAGCCCAATTTCTTTCACCTCCGAACTTTCCCCGCATGGTGTCCCCCGCTCCGTCTCACATGAGCCTGTGTTCCCCAGCGGACTACACAAACCTAGACGAACCCGAAGGACCCCCTGCACCCTTGAATTTATCCATTAGAATCGTCACCCGCTCACCTCCTGAACCAGTCCCTGTCTCACCCTCATCTAGTTCTTCTTCAACTTCAACCACGCCTTCCCTCCGATCCACGACTCCCCCCATCGAGTTTGCTCCTGCGATGATCCAGCGGATGGTTGCAGCGCTCGAGACGCTAGCGGAACACGCTACACACCGCTGCTGTGGCCAACATGCTCCTCCCGCTACCACCTCGACTGCATCATCCGTTCCCCACGCTGCTCCCGCTACCACCTCGACTGCGTCATCCGTCCCCCACGCTGCTCCCGCTTCACCGACTACACCCTCTGCTTCCTCTCCGCTCTCAGATCACCCCAGTCCTGCACCTCAAAGACGTTCCTCAATTGAGGAAGTTATAAACAGCGTAGCAAGAGACTCGTCGATCGTCCCGACTTTTCGTCCCACCTCCGCTCGTCCCGCTCAGCATAAGCGCCACAGGACGCACACCCGTGCTGCTGGACGACCCTACAAGCGACATTGAATCTCTGTCCCTTTCTGCCGTAAATATAACGCATGACTTCCTCTCGAATTTTTGTCTCCTAACACTATTCCTCTATAAATAATAGCATTCCCTATGTTTATCTTACATAGTAATTTACCTCACTTAACCCATATTTGAATACCCTATGTTTACTTAGCTTAACCCCATAATATCCTTTCCTATGTTTATCTTACATAGTAATTTACCTCACTTAACCCATATTTGAATACCCTATGTTTACTTAGCTTAACCCCATAATATCATTCCCTATGTTTATCTTACATAGTAATTTACCTCACTTAACCCATATTTGAATACCCTATGTTTACTTAGCTTAACCCCATAATAGAATTCCCTATGTTTATTTTTCATAATAATTTACCTCACTTAGCCCATAGTAGGTCAACCCTATGTTTACTTATCTTAACCCCATAATATCATTCCCTATGTTTATCTTACATAGTCATTTACCTCACTTAACCCATATTAGAATTCCCCATGTTTACTTTACACATCACACTACTTAGCTTAAACCCCTATTTGAACATAATTTTTTATCAATTAAACCTAAGTGAATTTTTTTTTAATGTGAAACAAACCAATGTTCATATGTCCTGTATAATATTTCTCGTGTTTTATTTAGAAACAATAAACTCACCCTTGATGTACATACTTTCAAAATTTACAAGATTTGTTTTATATTTCCTTTGAAGTAGGTATGGTCGAAAAAGATATTTTTTTTTTATATATATATTTTTTTTTATTATTATTATATTGATTCGTAAACGATGTATCCATAACAATATTTCAACATCACCCCTTACGGGCGTATCAATAAATAACGCACAACCCTATACGTATCAATACGACGAAAAAAAATATGGCGATAAAACTCAATGACTTGATCAGTAGAAGATTATAAAACTCATGGCTTTCAATCTAGCAGTGTTGCCAAGTGCAAATCTTTTTGTTTACTTTTTAAATAGAGACATTTCGCATTTACCTTATGGGGTCCCCATAATCAATCCCCATAACGATAAGTTTATCGGTTTCGTGTCTCGTAGGAAGAAGATTTTTTTACATTTCGCATCATCACGATACCCGATAACGAAAACTCTAGCGCCCCTACCGGATATTTTAAGAAAGCTTTTCATCCAAACAAAACAAAAAAAATTGAAATTTAAATTTTCAATTCGTTCTCTTTTCGACTTTTGTAGGTAACTATGTTCTGCTTTAAATCTATACCTAAATATAAATGCCAAAGTTGACACTCAATCTCTCATTCATCTCCATTTCTCAGCACTAGTATTGATTTTATATTGTATACGAAAGGATTTTATTATATTCTAACTGGGGCGCCAGCCGCGGGGGAAAAAGAGAGTCCTAGAAAGTGTGTGTGTTTGTCTGGTGTGTGTGTGTGTCTTTTAATTATTTTACTATTGCCAAACCTTCTCTGTAATTACTATTATCTAGCCAGCTGATGGAGGGTTCTTTAAGGAAATTTGAAGACGCTCAAAGAAATGCAGTATCTCCTTGCTTATTAAAACAGAGAGCCCTTCCTGAACGAGCTCCTTCAGCTGACGTTTTTGCAGTTTAGGATTTATGATCCTAGAATTCTCTGTTTCTGATCCTGCGCGTATCTTCTCTGCCATTCTGGATTTTTCTTCGTCAGGAATCGTGGCGTCAAAGAAGGCCAGGCCAACCGTCTCTGCATTTAAATTGCAGAGGTGGTTTGAAAATTTGGTCAAACTTCTGTCTGCTATTTCTTCATCAATAGTCTCGTACTCTAGTACTTACCAAAGCACGCGACCGGGTCGCGCGACTAGTAGGAGCGACTTTAAGCAGCAAAATGGTCGCGGTCGCTAGGATCGGAATTACACCTTTAGACTCTGCAACATTTTGAAGTCTTGCATAGGTGCCAGCTGGGCCTTAAGGGCATTAAACCACGCTTTGCAATATACCCTAGGAATCGTCAGGATTATGTCCAAGCGCTTCCTCGTTGCTTCTAGTACTCGAGTGGCATTTCTGTCAGTTATCCCACACCGATCCAAAATCAGAGATAGCTTCATGGTTAGAAATTCCCTGGTGACTCGCATTCTTTTGCAACCAGAAGGTCCAGGAAGTTCTTCGCTATCTTGAGAAGTGCAAATGTCCATTTACATTACATGTCCACCTGGTAGGAGTCTCAGCCCCCAGAGTCTTAAAAGAAAAAAAACTTCTTTTCTAAAAATAATTATGGTCTAAAACATTTAATAACAGTTAGAATAGAATGGCATGTATTAGCCATGGGTTGCATTATATAAAAACTATACTTACTCCCGTTTTTGAGGGAAAAGGTGCCATTTTGCTCGCTAGGACTTAAAGTTTCTAAAGAGTAAAAGTTTTTGACCATAATTATTTTTAGAAAAGAAGTTTAAAAGTGTCCAGAATATAAAACATTCAAAACAATGTAAGCTTTCATTTGAGATAAACTTAAAGACAAAGTACTGAGCCGTTCCGGAGTTACGGCTCCGAAGCCTCGCTCACCAGCCAAAAATCGCGATTTTTCTAAATTTTGAGCGCCCAGCGGCTATTTATTTTAATATCTGGATAGACTGCAGACTTTGTGGGGTTGGCAGATAAAACTTTCTGACATTGATTTTTTAAAACCGCCCTAACTGTGCACCTTCCAAATGATCCATTATGGCAAAGTCCAATTCATTTCACCTATCTCATTCAGAAAAAAATGCTTCTTCAATTGACATAATTACACAGAATATAAAATACTGTTAACACAGATAAAACAAAAAAATGCAGATAAAAATCTTAAATTTATCAGAATTAAAATGTAAAAATTAATTCTACTGTATGTAAAAAAGTGGCAACGGAGGTTTAGTTTATATATATTTATGTATTTTTTGAAATCACGCGGTATTTTGAGTCAAAAATTTCTTTATCGTTTACGAAGAGAGAACCCCATAATCCACTCGAATTATGGGGATCCCGATAACCATAACCAAACTCCGATAATTTTTGTCATGCGCAGAGACGCAAATTCGAGACTTTATCGTTATGGGGATAGGTTATCGGGTCCCGATAACTTTGCGAAATCTTACTAATATTTTAATGAGTGATAAGAAACTGATAAGGGTTCAAAATTATATTTTTTTTTTGAAGCTAAAATAAAATTTAATTGATTAATTTCTGAGGGTCTCGATTAGAGAGCAACAGGTCAAGCTCATGGATGATGGATATTGGATTCAGAACGTATTTCAAGATTTAACTCATCCATCCTAGGATCATCAAAAGTAACTATTATTAACTCTAGATGAAATTGTATATTATAAAGTTCCTCATCAAAAAATGGCATCATGTAATGGAAATTGTAAAAAACTGGAAAACATAGTGAATCTGTCCCCTCACTTCATCAGAAGTAAAGTGTATTTAATTCCTGACCAATACTTTTTAAGATTTGAAGATGTTAAGGACTACACAGAAACTACCTTGAGTAAACTTGAATGTAATGCCTGTGGGCCCATCATACTGATCAATATCTGGAAGAAAAGTTTCGAAAGGATCATTGGGTAAGTGCTATGAAATTATTTATTTATAATTAAAAAACAAAACCCCAAGGTTTTATTCATTATGTAAAAGGATAAAAAATATTGGGTGTTTTCAGAATAAAAAAGGGTTTTTATACTACCTACTACCTATTTGAGATTGAAAAAAGTCTTGTTTGTAAAGTAGGGACCCTCTTGTATGTAATCTAAATAGTCTCTGGGGTCACTATTTGGATTGGTACCTAGAATCATGAATAGTAATCATGTGAGGAATCAAAAGAAATAATTTGTCACACACAACCATCTATTACAAACCATACAGGTGTGTGTTTCCACTCATTTGGCATTTGCTAAATATCATGTACAAATTGGTAAAGCTCAATGAGTTGAAATGTACCTATTATGCTTATTCAGTTTTAACAAATAGTTCTATTCATTCAGCTTTACAGAATTTACTGTACTTAAAAACAAATATGGACTGATAAGAAATACCTTAATGATGCAGGAATTCCATTTAAATGTACTGCTGTTAAGTCTCAAGAAACATTTCAAAAATTCCTCAATACCCTCTAGGCACTCAAGAAAGGTTATGGAAGAGGGACATCCTAGGAAGACACGTGCTAGCCTTTTTTTAAGCTTCAGACCAATAACATTATTTTGTTTAAATATATTGTGTCTTCTATTCTGCTTTCAGATTTGACTTATCTGCAGAAGGCACAGAATTCCTATTTTACTCAAACTCACATGTGCATGTGTATTCATTTTTCAATGAAATCATTGAACATGTCAAGAAAATCAATTTTCAAAATTTTCTGCCTATTGAGATCTTTTCTAGAACCAAAAATGTGTCATCAATCATGTCAATACACTCAACACTTCATACAGCAAAATTCATTGCTTGTTTTGAAGACAATCAGATGTTTTATTTCATAGTAGATATTAATAAAGATGTTGTAGAAATGTATGTAGAGTTACACCGAGCACAATGCTGCTCTTGGAATATGGAGTTTGTCTACACCTTGACCCATGATGGAACCTTCTGTATCCTTTATTTTATGTCACTTAAACCTAATAGAGTAGTACCTTCATCAAATTTTATTTACTTCAGATTTAAACAATAAATTAAATGATTTTTTTAATGCACTTCCAATTATTATGAACACAATACTTCCTTGTGAATGGTTCACAACATGTTGGTGATAAAATGGTTCACTTAGTGATAAAAGTTTATTTACTTTCCACCATTAATTTATACCAAGCTTTTTTTATTATTACTATTAATCACTTAATGGTATCTCCATGTATTTTAAAATTATATTTATGCTTATTGTATTTTATTCCTTAACCTAGATATTGGTACAGGTAAATATAGCACTGTGTCTGCAGATCTTGTTGATGAAACTTTCAATATTCACTCTGTCATTCCCAAAGTAGATAAGGAACTCAAATTCCAACTTTTGAAAATATCTTGTAACAACAAGGATGCTTGTCTGGTGGATGAGCAAGGAAATGTGTATCTGTTTCAAATAGATGAAGACCAGAGTGATGTTGAAACAGGACTTGACATATGCATGGAGCTAGATGATGGCAGCACTGCAAATAGCTATGAGAGTCAGTCAAAGAAGAAATGGTCATTTTTTGATAAAATATTGAAGAAGAATAAACAAGATGAAGTGTGCTATGTAGATCCAAGTAAGTATGCTTAGGTATCTGTTTATTTTATATAGATTTTAAAAAAAAAGTGTTTATATGATACTGTAAGTTTTTCCCAATTAACTTTTCTTTATGAGATCATTTCAGATGTGGATGTTTTTATTTCTATTATTCTACATTGTTGATTTTTTTGTGGGTAGTTCTTATTAAAAAAAAAAAAAAAAACATTATTTTAATACAACTCATACCCTCATCTATAGAAAGAAATTATTGAAAGATTCTCAGGATAATTCTTCTTAGTTATATTATGTATAAAAAATAAATACTTTTTTTATAGGTCCTGTTGAAAGTGCCTCCTCAGTTTGCATAATCAAAAACATCATCCCTGATCCTAGAAACATGGAGCTCTTCTCTGTAGAGTTTCTGACTCAAGGCTTGGTAGTGTGGACCACTGATAGCTCAGGAGGAGATTACAGGTGAGAACTCCACTACTGATGATAATGACAATGATGGTTTTATTATGAAAAACATAATTACTATTATTTTACACTTTATTAATTAGGACATATAAAAACAGATTACTATTACTAATTAATAATAAGATACAATTAAAGAAAATAAAACAGAAAAAATGGAGAAAAAATAAATAAATACATACATGTACTAACTAAAAGGCGGGGTTATTGCCTTTGGCAATCTCTTCCACCCAACTCTTTATGATGGATTAATTTTTGTGGTATTTATCATTGAGTACCAACAGAGATTATTGATCCTCATCTCAGGGTTCAAACCTAAGCTTGGAAAATAATTAACTAGTCAAACTGATTTATTCAAATGAAAACCTTGCTTTAAAATTGATATTACCATTCCATTGTTAAAATCTTTTACTATCACACCTGAATCAGTCAAAGGGATTTTGATGTGATGGGTAGGGATTATCTGTTCTAACATCACAGGCCAAATAAGATTTGGAAAATATTCATTTAAAAAAGTAGGTACATTGGGTACCGATGCCTACATGATAAATCATACATACCCTTGATCATGTGCAAAAATTCCCACTCGATATTTGGGGAAGCAGCTAAGTAAAACATAGAACAATACTAAGTTTAGGTTTTATTTTCTCATCCAGAATTTTCAGTCGAGATAAGGGCGAACTAATGTACAACTATCACTTCAATGGACAAAGCTGTGTTCTCCATGACCCAACCCTGAAGCATGAGGATCCGTCCTACCAGTTTGTGACCACAGAGCAGGCACTTCTGATTCCTGTTGGTTCAGAGAGTGGAGGTGAACTGCTAGAGCAGGAGGTTAGAACCTTTTATTTTTTTAATAGGAAAGTATACAGTTATTGAAAAAGACTAACAAAGATTGTACAATGAAAGTACCCACAGAACTGAGTGACAGTCTTGGTTCACATGACAACTAAGTGACTTTCCGGCTAAAATGAATAGTTCAGGCTGAGTGAGGTTCATGTTGGTAGTTAAGTTGATAACCCACCAAATGATTACCAAATTTAGAAAAAAGATACCGATTGTAATGCTTTTTATAAGTGTTGTAGTCACTGTGGCAGAGTGAGTTAGCGCGCTAGGCATTGCACACATGGTGACCTGGGTTCGATCCCCAGCGGTGTAAGAATTTTTCTGCTCTGTACTTTGATGTTTGGGATCTACTCATACCTCGTGAGGAAAAATGAGTAGCTGCTTTGATGTGAAGCCGCGACCAGTGGCAGAATCATAGGCAAAAAAAATACAAGATATTGTAAATTAAAGTGCTAAAGTTCTATGATTCTGCGCTACCCACTAAAATTGTGACATAATAACACAAAGAAAAAGCATTATTATTGTAATGCTTTTTATAAGTGCATACTCACAGAACATAAAGTAAAGAGTTGTTTAAAAGAAATAATATTTTTGTTATTTGTAACCCCATTTTTTTCTCTCACTAATGTTTATACAAAAAAGTGTGTTTCCTGTTACATGAAATTCATACTCGAATTCTAACTTTTTAATTGGGAGTGCACTGTCACTGCAATAAAGTTCTAGCTGTATTAAGAAAAAAAATCCTTGGTACTTGCAGAGCATCTAGCATTCATCAGGCTTAAAGTGACATGTAATATATGTTTCATAAGGCTCAACCTTTTTTTTTCAATCCAAAATTCTTCAAGAGGTGTAGCTACTTCTTCTTCCTTTGACTCAACTGCTTTGACAGTGAACATATTATTTGGTGTATCTAATATTATTTGACCCAAACCAATAATGAAACAACTCTAAATTAATTTATTAAATTGAGTCTATTTTTTTCAGGCAACCAATACCAGTGAGTCATCAAAATGGTATAGTCTACTAGAGTTCATATCCTCGCCCAGAACTCCTTTCCTTATCAATGACGACATCATCCTCCAAATCCTGG